>CM053510.1:53443219-53637377 GCA_028627145.1 Eidolon dupreanum | reverse complement strand
GTGTAACACTGTTCCTGTCTATTGGGGGAACAAGTCATGTGTATGTAGAAAAAAATAGGTAACATACAGGAGCTGGCTTTGGAGGATGGCAGAGGTTTGGAGATGGAGAGGCATCCCAGAGAGGGCCAACAGCTGATGGAAAAATGTAGCAAGGGAAGTGATATAAAGAATGAAACGTTTAGGGCGATCTTTGGAAGAGGCCAAATGATATGCAAACATTATACTTCATTTTCCTGTTTTGTTTTTCCTTTGTCTTTCTGATTCCATCCCAGACCTGCTTAGTGTTTCTGATCATTGTGATGAAGATCCATACCCATCATGCATTCCACAATTGAACAATTTTTTGCAGACTCGTTTTCTCTGTGAACAGTTGGCTTTTTGTTGGCCCACACTCTTAAATCATCAGAATCTCCTAGCAGATTTTGCCTCCCCTACTCCCACTTGCTCTGCCTTACTTTAGTTTCCTGCACTATAAGTGGCCTTAATTCAGCAGATGTTTGTTGAGCACCTACTACTGCAAGTAGCAGGCAGGGCAGTGGGCTCAGGAGGCCCGGGGAGTAGAAAGATTGATGAGACTGGAGGCCCCTGTCCAGAAGCTGCTTGCTTAGTAGAGGAAACAGATGGGCAGAAGGACTCTAATTAAATGTGATTAGTGCTTTATTTTGGTCGGATAAGGAAAGACATTTGGCAGGAGCCCCAAATCATCGAGTCCTCCATCAGCCACTTGTTGCTCTGCTCAGTTAGTGAAGGCTGTTTGCCTCTCCGAGCATAGTCTGGAAACAAGCATTCTTTATCAGTAGCTTCAGCTCTGAAATGAAGTCTCTCTACATGATTCCCTGCTTGGTTAAGTGCTTAAGTTCCTTTTATCACCCCCATGCAAATCCTCCAGGCACAAAGTCTAGACTTAGGAGTTCGATCTCTTTCTCTCCCACAGACTTATACCTGCTCCCCACCCCAGGTTCTCCATCTTATCATCCCAGAGGCCTGAGAATACCTTTGTACCCCCCTTTCTCTCGCTCCTATATCTACTTATTCACCAAGGCTCGTCAATTCTGCCTCCTACTTTTCTCTTCAATGCTATCTCCCAAGTCCAAGCTATCATCTTCAACTGTAGGTCACGACCCAGGTTACTGGGTTCTGAAATTAATTTAGAGGGTCTTTACCAGCATTAAAAAAAAAAAAGAGAGAAGTAGAATGGAAAATATTAGAGTGCATGTAGTAAGATTGTTTTATTTTTTGAAACCTGTGGTTGTGTATAATAGTAGTTTTACAGAAAAAGATTAACATTGGTAAGGAGCTTACTTACATATATTGACTTATTTATCCCCCACAACATCTGTGCAGTAGGTATCATCATTATCTCTGTTTTCTGGATGACTAAACAGACTCAAGGCATTTAGGGGAACTGGCCTGAGGTCACAAAAATGCCAGGTCCAGCCCAGGCTGGTATCCTGCCTCTCATAGTCTCTCTTTTTCTGCCTCTGTGTCTATCTGTGTGTACATGTGTGTGTGCGTACATACTGGGTTACAAAGTAAAGTGTTTTTTGCAAGTTGTGGTAAAAAAAAAAAAAAAGTTGGAAAGGTTCTGTTTGACAGACATCTTTAACTTCACTCTTATCCCCACCAAATCTCCTTGCTGTAGCCACAGTAACCTTTTACCATGCAAATTGGATAGTGCTTCTCTGTAGCAGGGTCCCATACCCTTAGGGGAGTGTGCAGTCTGTGTGGTGACAGGCCTGTGCAGCCTGGTCCCTGCTGGCCTGTCGAGCCTCACAGCTCATCCTTTCTCACATGCTTTGAAACCCCTTGGGTCCCCTGTATGTGCTCCCATGACCTCAGACTCAGGCCCTTCATGACCTGTTCCCATGGTACCTAGCACATACTACATCCATAAAATAATAGTTTCTTGTTCACTTGATGTCTGTCTGCAGTAGGGGCACAAAGGCTGGCTCATAGCCCCAGCCCCAAGGGCATTGTCTGGCATGTCAGTCAGTGAATGCTTACTGGGTGTTTCATTAGCTATGGATGGTGAAGAAAGACAGAGTCTCATTTTTGGCTGAATTGACTATCTCTATCAAAATATTTCTTACTCTCTTTTCTTCCTGTCTGACCTTTCTAGAGAGTATTTCTTTAGCCATGTTTGTTTTTTATAGAAGGGTCAAAATCTTTTGAGTGTGGGCTTTTGAAAATATTTGTGTCTGTGTGTGTGGGGGGCGAGGTTATCTTTTAATCCAGTGGATTCCCAGTGTACTGTTCTAACTGGGGGTAGACATTGTGGTCTAGTGAGAATCCTGGACCCAGATCAAGAGATAGAAGCCCTGCCTACACCACTTCTTTGCAATTTGGCCATAAGACAATTGGTCCATAAAATGGGGGTGATGACACCTACCTCCGGGCATATCATGACAATCAGGGAAGATAAATTGTGTGTGAAAGGTACATGATGTAGCAGGTTAGTTGTTCAGGCAGATGGTGGTTTGTTTTTTTTCCTCCCTTCTTACTTGGGTCCCTTTGTGATCAGAGAGGCCCTGTAGGACCAGTAGTATCAGGCCCAACTAAAGTCAAAGGCAGTTCTTATCTATTGAGTCAATGCAGATCCTGGCCAGAGCCATTTGAATTCTTTCTCTAGGTCCACCTATTGGTGATTTTTAAGACCTTGATATTTGACCTTGGGGAGCTCTCTGGCCTACAGCTCTGTATTCCACTTTAGTCCTAAAATCCTAACTACAGTGATAATAATTATAGCTTTCATTGTTTGGGCATCTGCTGTGTGCCAGATATGTGCTCAGAGTGTCTGTGATTCATTACCTATCCTCTCACCAACTTTGTGAAGTTGGTGGTAGACTCCACATTTTGCAGAAGAGGAAACTGAAGCCCAGTGAAACTTGCCCAGTCTTCCAGTTGGCGTTCTTTGTAGGGACACCTTTATCATTTCAGTTAGAACTACCCCCATTTTGTTTTTTGACTTAGAAAATAATGACTATAAGCTCCTTGAGAGCAAGTTTCAATAATTGCCTTTTTGTCTATTCTATATGGTCTGTGTTCTTGATTGGTGTAATCCAGCTTTTCCTTGGTGAGATACTGGCTCAGGAGATCTGGTTGTCAAGTTCGAGTTCCCATGCTGGACGATATAGGGGTCTCTGGAAGAGCTTTCTGCTCTACCTGTTTGTGCCCCCGATGGTGGAGTATATGCTGATTGGATAGAGTGCAGGCTCTGAAAATAGAAGCTGATTTCCACTCCTCCTGACTTCTTTTTATTTCTATATGCTCCTGTTTGTCTTCTCTAGGCTGCATTCTTTTTCCGTCTTTACAGTTTATTGCTCTTTGCTGGCTCCTTTATTTTTATTTTCCAGACTTGCTGGAAATGCATCTTGATTTTGGCATCTTTAGATGTTTGTAGCCCTGCACTTTGTTGCTGGTGATTTTCCTCATTATACAAAATTCTATTTGGTGGTGAGCCTGTTTTGCAAGACCCTGTTTCTTTCTCTTCCATCATGAAATTTTAATATTTTTCTATCCTGCTCTTTCATAGAGATTTATATTTCATTTTATGTACTGTAATAATGGACCTTCAATGCCCTACAGTTTGACTTCTGATCATAGTTCCTGCAGCAGAGAGAAGGTGGCTTTCATGTGCCCTTGCTCTTTCTAAAAGGCAAATCGGTATCATTTTGGTGCTCCACAGTCTTCACTGACTCTTTTAAGATTGTCTCTAAGCATCTCATCATCTGCTGGAGACCACAGGTGTCTCTCTCCCTGCTGCCTCTTCACCCTCACCTCACCCCCCATGACTCCCTGCTCCCTCCTATATTAGACCAGCAGTTCTTAAACTTTTCATTTTAAATCCCCTTTAAAAATTCTTAAATTAGTGAGATTCCCAAAGAATTTTCAATTATGTGACTTATAGCTAACAAGATTTACTATATTAGAAATTGAGATTGAAGATTTAGAAATATTTATTGACTTAGTTTAAATATAGCAATAAGAAACCCACTACATGATAAAATAAATAACATTTTTAATGAAAAATAACTACTTCCAAAACAAAAACATTTAATGAGAAGAGTGACATTCTTTTACTTTTTTCCAGATCCCTTTAATGTCTTCCTTAATGGAAGACAGCTGGATTCTCCTAAATACTTTTGCATTCATTCTATTGCAATATGTTGTATTGGTTGAACTAGATGAAGAAAACACAGCCTTACACAGATATGTAGTTGGAAAAGGGGGGAGTATTTTAATAACCTTTCTAGTTAATTATGGGTAGTCTTTGAAACTACATCAGTGCTTGACAAGTGGTAGTTTCTTAAAGGTTTGTTGTAGCATAAAATCTGAAATCATATTAATGAACTTTTCACACTCTGTTGCATTAAAATCTATTGGTGTCTCTTGTACTTTGAAAGGCTCTTTTACGCATTTTGTAACATCATGCATTAGTCATTTGGAAACTACCACATCTGTTAATGTTAAGACCATGCTCCTCTGAAGTCTGTAAGTACTGGGTTGCTCTAAAGCTCACAGTGGCCAATATAAGTTTTTCAAAATTTTAATTTTTGCTTGAAAGCTCAAATTTTTTTTTTTAGTAACAAATGCCGTCAGTTTTCTTGACATAACAAGCTTGTGTTATTCATTTTTTAAAAAATGTCTACAAGTACCCAAATCTGAATAAGCCTAGTTTTTTTTGTCAGTCTTCTTTCAAGTAAAAATGGTGTTCCATGAAAAAGAGTGCCTCATTCAGCTCGCAGCTCAGTCACACAAGTGCTTCTTCTTGACAACCATCATACTTTGACTTGTAGCAGAAGTGCTTTATGAGTGCTTCTCATTCTGTCATATGAGACATTAAAAAGATGTGTACTCAAGGGTTGATATTTAATAAAATTAATTTTTACTTCATCAAGGACATTCTTAGTGAAGTTGACTTTTTTAAAAAAATTATTTATTATTTATGCCTACAGCACCTGGTCTTCCTAGGTGGTCTCCCATCCAAATACTAACCAGGCCCAACCCTGCTTAGCTTTGAGATCAGACATGGGCTTGTTCAGGGTGGCATGGCCGTAGACTATGGACTGTGGCTCCACTGTGGCGTGAACGCAGGACCTTCTGCATGTAAAGCAGATGTGCTAACCACTACACTATGGAACCACATCCAAGTTGACTTTTTTTTGAACCATAAATGTGTGGCAGTGGAGAACACTACTAATGGAGTCAAGTGCCACTGCCTTAACTCTTGCTAGGGCACCAGCAGTTTTACCCATTGCTGCCTTTACAATGCCAGTGTACATCTCAGCACAGTTGAAGATAATTTTGACCTTGTAGCACCCCCCTGAGAGGGTCTTGGACCATACTTTGAAAACCACTGGATGAGACCCAACTGTCTTCAGTTCATCTGCACACACTGGACTCTTTTCCCCCCTATCTGCCCGGAACACATTTACCACTTCTCCATCTTTGTATACAAGTGTGCATGTATACACGTGTATACATATACATGTATATGTATGTGTATATTTGTGTATATATACATGTGCTTCTGTGCCTGTCACTTCAGTTAATACTGGTTGTGCTAATCACATGAGTCTCTTCCAAAAGACTATACTGTGAACCAGGTTTCATATTTATCTTGATTTTAGTAGCACTAAGTACCACATCTATTAAATGTTAACTTGTTAAATGTTGGCTGTCTTCATTATCATTATACCTTTCTTACAAGGAGTTCATAAACATTTTTTGAACAAATGAAGAGTTTAGGTTAGTATTTTCCTGAGTTTCCTTAGAACATTGGTTTTGTGTGATGTGTCAGTAAGCATTAAGCATAAAGGGCATCGGTTGACTAGATTTGGGAATATTCAAACAGGTTTTTAATTGAAGGATTTCCAAGATCCTTTATGTATAATATGCACCACAAATCTTTAAAGAGGATGGAAAGGTACAGAATGTAGTATTTTCCAAATTGAATAATGTGAACCTGCTTTGCTTGGCATACCCCATAGATTCTTTAGAGTTTTCTTTGGGAAATAATTGTGTAGCTTGGCTTTTTCGATTTTACAGATAAGGAAATTGATTACCTGTGTTCACTCATGTATTAATTTATACCTTGGTATTTAATGAGTACCTCTTAAAGTTATATTCTGGTAGATTTAGGCATACAATGGTGAGCAAAAAGAAAACAAACAAAAAATCCCTGAAAAATCAGACTTGGAGGAGATGTTAATGCATTATTTGTATGGAGTAGATGGTTAAGTAGGAAATTAAGCATTCAGTAGCTGATCACCTGAAATTACAAGTGTTATATCAGTGGTATATAGGAAGATACATAGTGTTAAATCATGTTTTTTTCCATTTTCAAAACTCTGCCAAGTTGTTTTAGGTAGTCCCAATACTCTGTCACTGTTGGCATCCTTGTGATTCAAACCATTGATGAAGATTAGTAAAGATGTGGGCCCTCTGCACAACCATATCATCTGAGAGTATTGCATGTTGGAAATGCGATCTTTTTCAAATGCGAGCCTGCTTCCTCATAGTGCCTGGCACATAGTAGGTGCTTGTATGTATTGATTGGTTGAATAAAGAGTGAGTAAACGTGCTCAGAAAAATCTGAGACTAAAGGATAAAACTCCACAACATGGTCTAATGACTTGCTGTGCTGAACAGGGTGAGCCGAGTAAAACTACATAACATGCTCCATGGCTCTGACCTGGTCTGTTTCAGAGGGAACCAGTGATTGATTCTTCCCTTCTCTTCCATGCAACACAGAACACACCCTACTTTTGCTTTTGATCCAGTACTGCCCAGACATTGTGGAAAAATATTAATATATTCTTTTTCTGAATATATTTATTTAATCAAAGGACATGATGTTGATACAGTAAAATTGGCCCTTGGTCTTTTGACTGCCTGGACAGATGATAGCAGGAAGGTTTTGTAATAGAACAGCCTTGGAGTCAGGACTTCGGTGAGAAGATTAAGCCATTGTTTAATTTAGTGTTTCATTCTGTGAAGTCACTTACAGAGAAATCAAACATTTACGTAAATGTTTTGGGTTCTTGGCGTGTGGCCCACACCACTCAACTTTGGGCTGGATGAGCTCTGGGAATGCATTAAAACCTTCTATTGCTCCCCCCACCCCCACATATGGATAGATTGACAGGAAAACATTTACCAG
Source organism: Eidolon dupreanum (assembly GCA_028627145.1). NCBI lineage: Eukaryota > Metazoa > Chordata > Mammalia > Chiroptera > Pteropodidae > Eidolon > Eidolon dupreanum. Next base: position 53,630,215 of record CM053510.1, on the reverse strand, counting down.
CTCAGAGTATCCTCTGGTTTCAAAGCCTGAAACCTCTTCAGCCACATCAGGTTCCTGCCAGAGTCTGAAGACTAACAGGGTTTAGAGAGGCCAAGGGTTTAGCGGAGTCACTTAGAGTGGCATGCATCTGGGTTGCTGATTTTTCAGGTGTTGCTCTGAGATTGAATCAAGAAAATTCTCGGAGTTTTGGCCCTCTTGATTTCCAATTTTTGTGATTAAGTTAGAGTTGCAGAAATAGCACGAGTTGCTAATTTTTTTAAAAATATTTTTCTTTGTGAAACTAATTTACACTGTAGAAATTTGGAAAAATATCAAAAAGCATAATGCTGAAAATTACCCATCATTCTAGTATTCAGAGATAATCACTTAGAAAACATTTTGTTATTTGCATGCATTTTATATGCATAATTAAGATCATTGTGTATAAATTTCGATTTCTACTTTTCCCACTTAACATATGAATGTTTTCGAGAGCAGTATAGCATAGGAACTTGTATTAGTTTCCTGTGGTTGCTGTAATAAATTTCCGCAAACTGGGTGGCTTAAAACAAGATAAATTTATTCTCTAACAGTTCTGAGGGCCAGAAGTCTGAATCAAGGTAGAGGCCGGACTCTGTTCCCTCTGGAGACTCTAGGGGAGAATTAGTTTCCTGCCCCTCCCAACTTTTGGTGGCTACTGGCATTCCTTGGTACATACCCCATTTCTTCAATATCTGCCTCTTTTTCACATGTTTTTCGTGTGTGTGCGTGTGTGTGTGTGTGTGTGTGTGTATGAGATCTTCCTCTGCCTCTCTTACGAGGACACTTGTGATGGCACCTAGGGCCCACCAAGATAATCGAAGATGTCTCTTCATCTTAAGATCCTTAATCACATCTGCATAGACCTCTTTTCTATATAAGGCAACTTTTATAGGTTCCAGGGTTAGGCTTTCATATCTTTGTGGCTATTTTTCAGCCTACCATACGGTTTAAGAGCAACACTTTGGAACCAAACTGAGTGGGCTCAAATCCCAGTGCTGTCTTACTAGAAGAATGACCTTGGACAAGTGTCTTAACTCTCAATTGTCTTCATTTTCTGATATGTAAAGCAGGAATAACAACACCTACCCCATTGAGTTGGTATAAGGATTAGGAGGGTTAATCTATGTAAAGCATGTAATGATTTAGGATAGTGCCTAGCCTATGTAAGGATTAGCTGTTGTTATTGTAGTTGTTGCTTTTATTAAAATTTCTTTGTACAATGTCGTTTTAATGGCTGCATAAAACTTTATGACTCTACCATAATTTATCCTTTTCTTGGCTATTAAGTTTATTTCTAGTCTTTTATATGTAACACTGATATGTATACCTTTGAGCATTCAGTTTTTGTCCCCATTTCAGATTATTCCCTACTGAAGATGGAATCACATCAAAGGAGGTGAACAATTTTAAGTCACTTAATAAGAGTTTGCCAAATTGCATTCCAGAAAGATTGTGCCTATTAAACTCCTAGCAGTAGTTGAATTATGAGAGTGCCGATTTTACTGTGGTCATACCTGTATCAAGTGTTATCGTTTTAAACATTTTTCAGGTGTTTCAACTTGGTCTACCTTTTAAGGCTGAAATGTAATATAGCAGAGACTCAACATAGTGGTTCCTGTAGCAGAGAATATTTGTGCAAGGCAAGAAAACTTCTGAGAAATGAAATCCTTGCTTTGTCAAATCTCCGATTGTTTTCTCCATTCTGTTATAAACCCTAGAAGCATCCTTAGTGTTCTTGAGGGTACAAGGGTTGTTGAAGGAGAGGATACATTAGTAGCAGGGCAATGCTAGGTACACAGAGATTTTAATTAAAAAGTTTTGTGTTTGTTCTCAAGCTTGAACATTGAAAACTCTGAACATTTTATGGGATGAGGGAGGCACACTTGAACAGAAAACAGATCAATTTAATCATTTTACAACTAAATCCATGTGAGGGACAGGAAAATGCAGTCGGGAAGGGGCAGCTCCTGCATTGCCTGCTAGATAAGGTAGAAAACCAGCCTTGGGAAGGGCTGAGGGAACACTCCGCACCTGCTCTTTGCACCCCTGCCACCCGTTAGCTTCCTCTCTTTTCCTGCCCATTGCAGTCTGGTCTTGCCCAGCCCAGCCTCTGGGCTGTAGAGGAAGATCAGGGCCCAGCTGAGTGAAAGACAGGGTGGTGTTTCTTTTTCCCTCAGTGGTGAACTGATATGGTGTATGGAGCGCACCACATGCCACTGGTCACGTGAATTCAACAGTATTTAAACCAGTTGCAGTGGACTAAATGGTCGCCCCAAAGATGTGTCCGAATAATGTTAACCTGGTTTAGAAAAAGAGTCTTTGTATATATAATTAAGATAAGGATTTTTAGATGAGATCAACTTGGATTATCTAGGTGGGCCCTTAATGCCATCGCAAGTGTCCTTATAAGAGAGAGGAAGAGGGAGATGGCATACGTGTGTGCTCTTACTCTCACCCTCTCGCTCACATGTTCGTTCCCCCCCCCCCCCCCACACACACACACACACACATGGCAGTCAAGTGGAAGAGTAATGTGGCCACAAGCCAAGGAATGCCAACAGCTACCAGACACTGGAAAAGGCGATAAACAGATTTTCCCATAGAACCTCTAGAAGGAGTGTGGCCTACACCTTGATTTTAGGCTTCTGGCCCACAGAACTGTGAAAGAATATATTTCTGTTGTTTTATGCCACCCAGTTTATGGCAGCTGCAGAGAACTCATGTACCAGTCTCTTCTCTGTTTAATAAGACAGTTCCACTGATTGTATACTTGGCTATGATCATATGATCAATAGCATATGCTAGAAAAGCTTCTAAGGCTCTCTTAATTTCTGCAGTTATCTTGTGGACCAGCAGCAGAGTTGGTGGATGGCATGTTGGCAGACCGCCCTTTGAGTACCACTGGTCTGGTCTTCTTCCCTTATTTTGTGGATGAGGAAACTGAGGCCCAGAGAGGAAGTAGTAGGGCTGATGTTAGAGCATAGGTGCTCTTGCTGCTTGGAAAGGGTAGATGGATGTGACACCAACTCTAAGGTGAGTGGACAGGAGATCTGCCTTTCAGCCTGTTCTGCAGGCCAGTTGGTATCCCTGTCGCTAACCTGTTGAGTGAAAGCTGATGATCCAGTGACCCCCCTGGAGCAAGTAAGGGCCAGAAGCCAGGGGAAACTTGTAAAGCCTTTGCTGCAACTAATGAGGCAACAGTAACAGGCGAAGGACCTTGTCAAGGGCAAAGGTCACAGCTCGTTGTCGACTTAATTTCTAGCTAACTGCTTCAGTCCTTGTAGTCTGGGTCATATTTTCCTTCTGCAGCCCAATTTAAACTTTCTACATTTTGTGAATGATTGTTGTCTCTTAGAGAATTTGGGATTAGACTATAGTTACCTTGACTCTTATGCTGCTTGAATAAAGTCCATCCAAATTAACTTGACATTCAGGGGCCCCTGAAGAACTTTCTTCTTTCTATCCCTACCTCTCACTCCTCCTTTTCACATACCCTAATCTCAGAACTTCACCAAAATCATCATTCCTTAGTAGAGGGGACTTTGAAGAGATTAGGTTCTTGAAGCTCTACAGTAGTTGAGTTCATGATTGTTCAACTCGAGAACCAATGGAAAACTATGGAAAGGGGATAGTGGGCATAAATCTTTGAAGATATTAGGAAAAATATGTTTACATTTACTAAAATCGTCTATAAGAGCATTACAGACAGCTAGTACTAGTCATTGGTATGTGAGTTGATTCATCTGGTCTACTATCCAGCCCAGTTGAGCTATCAGGTAACTGTAGCCATATAAGTAAATCAGGCAAGACCAGAAGAAAAACTACCTGGCTGAGCCCAGCACTAAACCATGAACAAATAAAATATTTATTGTTTAAGACAAAAGAAAGGCAGCACAAGAAATCAGGAGTTAGTACACTTCTTAGTTTAGTAATGGTGGGCATGGTATAGTTAGTCAGTTATTCCTTGCTTGCTGTGGATACTTTTCAGCCTTTCACCTTTGTTTTTTTCAATGAAATTCTTCTTTATTTTGTTTTGTTGTGGATAATGCCCATATTAAGAGTCCCTTTTCTCCAGTATCTGAGTTTCCATCTTAATATTTAATACTGCTAGGATTTTATGAATTATTCATTGGGTCTATTCTGTGAGTCTCACACATCTATCTCTTTCCTCTCAAAGATGGGACAGTAGTAGTACAGAGGCCCAGGTCACCTTCTGTCATCTTTTATTTTTTCCAAAGCTTTGTTTCACAAGCCTCTTTCTTCACCCTCTACCTTTGTTTCTTTTTCTAGTCCCAGCCTTGGATCTCTTATTCTTAAATCAGTGATTTTTGGTTGCAAGGAACAGAAATGCTCTCGTGGCAGCTTAAGTTAGTAGAGGGTTCCTTGTAGGAATCTCAGGAACTGCAGGAAGCAAGCTTGGCCAGCCTGCTGGGAACTGGAGCAGCAAGGCCCCTCTGACTCAGGGCTGCATGGTCCTGCTCCTCTCCTGTCTCTGTGCGTGTGTCTGTTTCTGCTTCTCTGGACCAGGGCTTGCCACTACCCACCTGGGTTTGCATGTCTTTATTCTCAAATGAGGGAGAGAGAGAGGGAAACAGTGCTGCTGATAGTGACGTGTCTATCCTTAAGTCAGTGAGTTGGGAGAGAGGAGCCGTGTGACAGCCCTCTCAGCACAGATGGGGCGGGGGTGTCCCAAAAAGGGGTGTGTGGAGGAATAGCCCCCAAACCTATTACATCTCATCTTCTGATTTCTCAACAGGAATAACTAAAGTCACCTCTTCCGGAAATTGGTTTGCTGAAGCCATTGAAACAGCAGTTCTTGAAGTTGAAGAAAAGGTAAATAAAAGTAAATTTGTATCTATCAGAGTTCTCTTATAAGGGAAACCCATGTTTGGGGAGGGATTACTGTCTCTGTCATTCCTTAGATGTGCCTAGTTCTGTGTAATATTTTAACCACCCCCCGCCCCCGCCCCGCCTGGCCATGTTCCATTTCATCGCACAAGGCCCTTCTCAAATGCTACCTCTCTGGAAGTGAAGCCTTTTTGATTCCCTCCCGCTGGCAGTGATTTTTCCTGCTTTCGAACCCCCATAATGCTGTCTCCTTACTGATGTACCATAATGGGCTTTATGTAATCATTTGTACCCCTCCTCTGATTGGTCTTCTCCCATGGTTGTATTGAGTATGAGGACTCCTCTGTGACCTCTCCATCTTAGCATTTCCACACTTGATGATAGTTTCTTGTTTGTGTGTTTTCCCAGTAAGCTCTTTGAGGGCATATCTGAATTGTGCCAGGGACAAAGTAGATGCTCCATAAATGTTTATTGAATAAACAGTGAATCAGCCTTCCCAACTAGACTTTCAGTTCCTCTGGGGGTTCCCTTTGTACGTCCACCACTCCATCCTCATAGGGCCAGTACTATAAATCATTCCAAAATCAGTTCTGTTCTTTGAGCTTTCATCAGAAATTGCTAATCTTCTCTAGTCGTTCTTCGTGTTTTGGCTGTTGGTGAAATGAATCTAATAGCAAAGCTTTTGTATCTGATTTTTCTTTTTCATGGGCAATTTGGCCCTGTGTTAAGAGCAATAATCCAGAAGCTGGAAGGGAAGCGAGGTGATAGGCAGGTCAGGAAACCGGTGACCATGAGAGCACAGCTCCCAGCCTGCCTCTGCCTCCCTGTGGCTGGTGTTGAATAGGGATTGCGTGAGGTTGGGTCGTGCTGTGGTCATGCCCCTTCCTGTCTGCTGGGTAGCATTTATCCAGATGGTCTTCCAAGCTGCTTCATCAGTGGACCAGTGCAACGTAACCTGCCTCCCTGCTGCAGACCTTTTTGTTTTAAATGAGTGAATCAGCAGTTTCCTTTTTTTCAAACTGTTTACTGTACCTGCTAAGTAGCCCAGAGATGTTCCTTACCGATTCTACCAGTTTTGTTGGTCACCATCCTCTTAGAGGACTTGTCCCAGCCTTTCCTCCCTAACAGTAATAGCAATTGTCTCTCCACAGTTGTAGCATCCTTCATCTTTGACAGGGTGCTTCTACATACATCACCAGATTTTCATTTCCTGCCAATCCTAGCATATAGGCAGGGGCACATGGTAACAATACATTTGCAGTCAGAAAACAAGACTCAGCAGTTAGGTGTCTTGCATGATGTCACTTTGCCAATGTGGATGGAGTTGGTTTTTTTTCTCCCCCTCATCATCTTGGTCCTTCCTCTTGGAAGTCACTGCTGCTGTCACAAAACTCGGGGGTGCTGTCTCTCACCTGTCTCTTACACACCTCAGGTATTCCTTTCAGAGAGGGGAGCCTTAACCTTCTGCTGAGAGATGCAATCTGACCCTGATATTCCCCCCACCCACAGCCAGGTCAGTTTCTTGAAAAATAGGTATCTGTAGATATCTTCCAACTGAGACCTACCAGTCAGTCTTATAAGTTTCATTTTTGTTAGGGCTTATTTAGATGCAGGAAATTCAATTAGTTTACATTAATGCTTCACTGTCTTACTCTATGAATAAAGTGGAAGACACTAACGGGTTTAATCTAGCTGTATTAACGATGTTCTCTCCTTCCCTTCTCCTTTGAATAATTGTAAATGATTCTATCAATCAAGGTGGCAGAGCACAGTTCTTTATTACCATGTGGAATTGTTTAGTTAAATGTGATTTTTTAAAAATGGCTCAACTTTTAATTAAAAAGTAGATTGTCGAATGACATTTTGATTTGTCCTTTGATGGAGGAATTGTAAAATAGACTCATCATGATAGGAAACCAGGTTCAGTCCAGAAGGAGGCATGTTAACTTAAGAGCAGGATGTGATTTCAGTGAGTCATTGTTTTTCTAAAATAGGCCATCTTCTATGGTCATTTTGTTGAGTGAGAAACTTCCTCTACATCTGATGCCACCTTAGGTTCACATTTTTCTAGGGGAGACTCTAACTTGGAGTCTTCAAACTCACAAGGGTGTACCTGTCAGGGTGCAGGACTAAATACCAAGAGCCTTCTATTGGCACTCCTTGAAAACATCAGTATCAAGAAATAAGCAAACCTGTTATGATGCTTTTAATTAACAAAAATGGGCTACATTATTGTGGTGTCATGCAAATTCCATTTTACTGTTAAAAGTTACTATTTTCATAGCCCTGAAGCTGGTATCTGTTTTACTACTGAGGGTCATCACAGAAGCAGCCTGCATGTGTCCTGGACAAGTTTGGCCCCATAAGGTCCACAGTGGTGCATCTCCTCTTGGCTGACACAGAAGTGGACATCAGAGCATCCCAAGAAAAGGGCAGGAAGGGTCACCAGTGAGAAAGGTCCTAGGTGTCTATCGTTACATCATACCTCTATACTTTGTACCACTTTGTATACCTTTCATAGCAGTTAGCAAACTTGGATATCTCATGGGCAACCTAGCTTAATGAGTCCAAATATTAACTCCTTCTACCACAGCCCCTTTCTGGACCTCCCTTCTTTCCATCTCAGTAAGGTGCACAGCCATTAACTTGCTTTTTCCAGCCAGAAACTGGGGCATCCCTCACCTTTCTCTTAGCCCAGATCAACAAGTCCTAATGATACTTCTCCTGAAGTAGATCTGGAATTCATCTGCTGCCCTCCCACGTCCACCTCCCAAGTCCAGTGACATTGTCATTTGCTCCCATTAGTGCAAAAGCCTTTAAACTAGCTGCTCTGCTTCCACTTTCCCTCTATTCTATTCATCCCTTTGGACCCAGAGTGAGTTTTAAAAATACTTGTATCATTTCACTCTCTTGCTTAAAACTGTTAATGACCTCCTCCTGCACTTGGATATGTCCTGTACTCCCAGCACAGCCCATGGGAGACTGCCCCGTCTGGGCCCCAAACCTGGCTCCAGATCCCACAGCATTGTTGGCATCCCATTGAAGTGCCTCATAAGACACTTCTTTTTTTCCACTGTTGACTTCCTTGGCAGATTGCAATGGCTTTGATTTTCCAAATGCAGTAAAATAACTATCAGGCTTGCAAAGGTATACTTAGAATGAATGTTGTTTTCTGGGAAATGGTACAGGGAATGATTTCTTCCTCCAAACCCCAGAATATCAACTTGTATAACACAGAGATGGACCACTGTTTCATTTGGAACCTTAATAAGTAAGTAACCAATATGTAATCAACTAAAATTCTGACATTTGTGCCACCCTCCAAGTAGACGTCCCCCAAATATTTTGATATAAAAATGTGTGCAGTATTTTAGCTCAGGAAATCATGATTCCAGGCTAGTAGAAGTTAAGGTGGGCTTTCTGTAGTGGAAAAAAGAAACACACTAAATATCAGTAAACAGCTTTCCTTTTAAACACACTTTTACTATCCTAAAACCTACTTGCTTTCATTACCTTACCCTTGAGCTTTGCTTTTGTGTGTGTTTATGGAACCGTGTACACACAAACACATACCTGAAATAGAAATTCTGTCTTAGTTGAGTGATACTGTCCATTCTCCTTAGGCCATCTATCCTAGATAATTAACAGGAATACTGACATTCCAACTTTATTTTTGGTGCACTGTCGCCTCAAATTAAGACAGCTTTTCAACGATCTTGAATTTGAAATTTTTTATGGTACCAGTTTGGCGGGTCACGCGGATGAGTTACAAGCAAAGATTGTAATAGGAATACCAGGCTGTCAGCACTGAGCTGATCAAGAAGGGAAAGTTTTGGTGTTGAGACGCCCAGTTGGAAGAATGCACAAGAGGCCAACATGAGAATGAAACGTGAGGCACCAACTTTATTGTGGGGAGCACACTTCTGTTGCAGGGAGTGCAGTCTATTGCAGGGAGCAGGCTTCTCCTGCTCTTCTTGTGCTCCCCTTCTGCTCTCGACCACATGGCTCCACACATGTCAGGGTACAGTAGTGGCATTCAGCCACACATGTATGATACAATAAGCTGAAGTACGTTTACATATTTTAGGTGCAGGTGCTCTACTACACTAATTCTAAATCTGGGGTCCTCTTCCTAGCCGCGAGCCTAGATCACAGCCAGACCTGGGACCAGCCAGGCCTGGGACCCACACAGACAAGGTTATCTTAATACAGTGTGCTGCACCCTGTGGTGGTTACCAGGTATGGAGCACAGAGATGTGTCCTCATTCGCTCTGGGGACTGGAAAGGCTTGAAATCCGTTCAAGAATATCTGACCTTTAAGATGGGTCTTGAAAGAGGAGTTTGCCAAGTGGAAGGAGTGACTGAGAGAAAGGATGTGGAAAAGGGCATTTCCGACAGCTGCATGGACAGAGGCCCGGGAGGTTGGCAAGAGCATGGCATGTCCATGGAACTGCACTGAGCACTGCTGTGGCCACACTGTTGAAAGCCTGGGGGTGCGGGCTGAAAGGCAGGCAGGGCCAGATTGTGCAGTGGAATTTTACACTGGGGAGTTACTGGATCAAATTTGTCCTTTATAGCAGGGACTCTGTAGGCTCGGTCGCTATTTCTAAGGCTTCTCTCAAATGGCAGGAGAATGGTGATCTGATTCAGACACACAAGTCTTTTTATCAGACTTACAAGTTTAAGCCATCTACCAGCAATCACAAAGATGTTATTAAAAGTTTCTGAAATGTGATTGGTGTTAAATTACCGCCTTGCTGGAGTTTATGGATGACTCTGTTTCCTATTTCATTGGAAGTCGGGCTGCTTCGACTCAAGAGTTTCCAACAGCTGGACTTTTAACATATATGAGGTTTAAATGAGTCACCCATACCTCTTTGCTAAAGATGTGTACATCTCCTGCATCTGCTTCTACAGTAATTCTTCACGATTGTTACCACATTATGTTTTGCTGGTAAGGGGAAAGAGTAGAATGGGCAAATTGTAGCATCCTTTGCCTGGCCTGCACAGGCAGTGATTTTAGAAGGATTTAGATATGTTTGTACTATTTACAGCTCAGGAAGGTGGTAAGGTTAGGTGGAGCAGCACAGGTTAGGGGGGCCGGGGCAGAATTCTTATGAATGAACATGAGGGCCTGACTTAGCAGTATTGGGGGTGGGTGAGGGGGGATGTATTCGGGCAATGTCTGGGATAAGGGACTAGAAGGACTTGGGGACCAGTTTGATGTAGGGAATGGGGGAGAGGGGAGGCATCCAAGAAAACCCCTAAACTTCTGGCTTGGCCAACATAGGTAAGAGGAACAGGCTTATGTCATTCAGCAAATATTTACTGAACCCTTGGTGGGAGAGGCAGTCAAAAAATGATTAACTCTTTAAAAAGGCAGAAGGGAAGAAGGGCTATTTTAAAAGCATAAGAGTAGGCAAAAGGGCAATTAATTTTGACTAAGACAATCAGGGAAGTTTTCTCAACGGTGAGAGTATGTAAAGCTGGCCAAGATGAGAAGACGTGGGCATAGGCACATATTGTCTTGTTCTGCTGCTACATGCAGAAGGACAGAAGTATGACTGCTTGACATGATATAGGGGACGGGGCTGGGCCAAGCACCTAGAGCCTGGGAGGCCATGGCAAGTTTGCACTGTGTTGACTGGCACTGGGGGCCACTGAAGGCTTTTAGAGGACTAATGTCATACTTTGGTTTAAGTGAAATCATTCTGTCTGGAGATTGAAGAATCAGGAGGTTGGAGGCAGGAAGACGTGTGTGAGAGATGGTGAGGACCTCAGTGATGGCAGGGAGAACATGCAGGCTTGGGGTTCCGGGTGTGTGACTATCTCTGCCGCGTTTGTTTCATTTGGAGGTGGGTTGGATAGAGAATCTAGAGTTAAGTGCAGAAAGAGAATAATTAGCCCCTAGTAAACTATTAAACAGGGTTGGGGTGGGGGTGGTGAGAGAAGGCAGTCGAAGGTGATGTGGAGACCCCCTCCCTCACCTAGATGACTGGTTTTGCCTTAGTTAAGGGAGGGGGGCAGGGGGGCAGGCCCTAGTGGTCTGTGGAGACTGAGCTCATTGCTGACCTGGGGCACTCTGTAAGTTGCATATGGGCCACTGGCAAAATCAATAAACCTTGTCTTTAACATTTGAAAGCCTTCCTGTTCTGTGCCCTTTGCCCAAACCATCCTCACTGACTGTATTGTTAGGTAAACCAGCTTAAGGTTCAGCAAAAAAGGTGACACTTAGATAAAAGGTCAAATATTTATCGCTTTGTTAGTGACACACTCAACTTCAGCAGCTGAGTTCATTGTCTAATGGGGTCATTCTCTTTTCCTTACCCCAAAACCTACCCTGTGGACACCCCTGAAAATATTGACATGCTGCTGTGTAAATGTTTGATAGCAGCTCAGTTTACTGCCTGCCTTTTGCAGAATATTTGAATTTTAGCAGCAATCAAGGCCTGCAGTGAAGCATAAATGATAGGTTGGAGATATTCGCCAGTGGGTTTGCAGAGTCCTTTTTGGATTGATTTTCTGGCCTCCTCTGCTCTTCCTCTCATTCACCGGACATTAGCTGCATGCCCCAGTTGGCCGTGGTTCCTGAAAACCTTTCAGGCTTGCTCTTGCCTTAGGGCCTCTGCCCTTTTCGTTCCCTGCGGAGGCCCCCTCTACCCTTAGTTTGGCTCTAGGCCTGTTCCTGTTTTTCCTTCAGGCCTCTGCTCTCTAATCAGAGATACGGTCCCTTGTAATGCTGTGTTCTATAGTACGTCCCCTGCTCTTTGTCACCTTATGCAGCTTTGTCTTTCTTCATAGCACTTCATTCCTTGACATATTACATATTACTCATCTCAATCTCCCTCTACTAGATTGTGTGTTCATCAGAAGAACTTTGTATTCATTATTCCATCCCCACTGCCAGGACAGTGTGTAGCACATCAAAGTTGTCCTATATTTGGTGAATCAGTGACTGATCAGATGGAGCAGTCAGTTAATCAGTCTGCATTTCACAACAGTTCATCTGTGCCTGGCATGTGGTAGGTGCTCAGTAAGTTAGTGAATGAATTGGTGAGTGAATGACTGTGGTTAGCTAGTCCCCAGCACTGAGGTGCTCAGTAAGTGTTGTTGAACAAATGAATGGTTGAGTGAGCTTGCCCATCTCTTTCTGAGACTGACTTTTAATGGGGTAAGCCCCCAGCCTCCTTATTTGAGATGGCCCAGATGTGTGGTCTTGGCTGTATGAGGTTGCTTGTTTGTATTTGATAATTCAGTCAATACCTCACTCTTTTTCAGTATATCTGCCATCAACCAGGCTCTGTAATTTACTTGCTGCGATTCAGCTTAGAGGTGAATTTTTCATTTTAAAGATGCCATAAACAACTGGTGCTTGTGATATCTTGGTCGTTAATGAAATTCATGCCTAACAACAGATCATGAGGACTGTGTTGCAAGTCTGAGAGAAGGCTGTTAGCCCACGCCTGGACACGGAAGCGTGAGGACGGGCTGATGAGTTCTGGCAGAGCTGTGGTTCTCTGCTTCCAGGCTGCTCCTCAGCGAGCGGGCTGAGCTCCGGGGTGAATGTGTGCATCTTCCTCAAGGGTCACGTTTTACCCAAAGATTTGGGGGAAATAACATTTAAAGAACAATAAAACAAATAGGATGCTTGTCTGAGGAAAATTCAACATAGCTTAGTGGTTAAGCATGGGGCTGTGGAACCAGACTGTCTGGATTTCAGTCTTTCCACCACTTACTTGCTTTGCAATGCTGGGCAAGTTACATCACCTCTCAGCACCTTGTTTCTTGCCTCTAAGATGTGAGCCTGTGACACACAATAGAACCTACAGTATGGGGATGTTGTGAGCGCTCAGTAAGAGCCACAGCAGACTTTATCACAGTGCCAATCACATCATAAGTAAACAAGGCCCGATGTTATATATGATTGCTTGACATTTTAAGATAAAAGAGGAGACAAATGGGATTTTGTTCTTGCAGTGAATCTGCCCCAGACCTGGCCTCCAAGGATGAATGTTCACTCACTTCTGCCATATTTGAGATGGAAAAGTTAACAAAGCTCTGCTTTAAAAAAAAAAATGTATACACTTGGCTGATACGTATGTTTTTACAAAAATTTCCCGGAACTTTGCCTTAGTCTTGAGCTGGCACAGAGTTGATCTGTCTTTAACAATGTGATAAATTAACGATGCTTTCTTTTAGTACCTCCTGTCTTAAAGTACCTAATTAAACAGTAGATGAGGTTGAAGAAACCTGCAGGTTTGAGTAAAGAATTGCCATTTAAGGAATGATGGTACTTAGAAGAGCTTGTAACTTTTCTGAAGGCTTTCAAACACACTGTTTCCATTTCATTCTCCTAATAGCCCATTATTTGTTAAGGTAGAGAGGACTGTCAGAGTGGAAAAAAACTCCAGTAACTCTTGAGTCCATCTCTTTCATCTGATTCCTGAATCCCTTTTGTAGCATCTCATTGGTTTTTTGGTTTCTCTTAGAGATAGAGAGCTCCCTATCCCCAGAGCAGTGCAGCTTGGCTCTCTATAACTTCTGCCCACTGATTCAGGTCTGTCTTCTGGAGCACAACCAATCCTTGCACTTCTTCAACATGTAGCTTATGTTCTTTTTGGTGTACAGACCTCTCGATCTAGTGTTCTCAGAGCTTCTCCTGGAGGCATGACTTAACCTCAGTGGTGGGAGGTCTTCTTAATCCAGTGTTTATCAACTGCAGGTCACAGCCCATTAATTGATTGTGAAATCTTTTAGTGGATTATGACTGGCATTTTTTTCTGATGAAATAAAAAAATAGAAAATATCAGTGTGTTGCACATAGTAAGCTTATGGATTACCTTGTAACACTTTGGTTTCAGTTTGTGTGGTGTGTACTGCTCTTAACTAAATTTCTGTGTCTTATAACTATGTCAAAGACCATTGTAAGAGGGTCTGACTCTTAAAAGAATTTCAAGTTACTTCTTTTCTGTTTAGTAGTTATCTTTGTCCTTTTCATGGTTGAATTTGCTTCAGGTAAACTAGTTAAACCATAGTTGCTATGCTAGAAGTTAGATCTCTATTACTTTAACTTTAAAACTCCTCTATAAAGAAGATCTGTGGGTTCTCTGGGGTAAAATAACAAGATCCATCAAAAGCTCTCCTACTGTCTGTTTCCTCACCAGTCTTTAGTGACAGGAGTTGATGATTGAGCACCTTAAGAGCTCTGTGTAATCATAGGGCAAGTCCTGGAAAGAAAGTATTTCCTCAGGGCTCAAAGAGCATCCTTTGCTGTAGTTCTTGGAAGGAGCGTATGGGCACCAGCCTACACTCACATGGGCTTCTTTGTTCTCCAAGACAAGTAGGAAGGGTGCTGTCTCGCCGCATCTTGGCCTGAGAAACATGGCAATAACTGGAACTGAAAGGGGAGGGGATGTGGCGAAGTCCCCAACCCCTGAGCCATGGACTGGTACCTGTCAGTGGAGGAGAGCAAAGCTTCATCTGTATTTGTAGCTGCTCCCCAGCACTAATATTACCACCTGAGCTCCACCTCAGATCACCAGGCATTAGATTCTCATAGGAGCACCAGTCCCCCCAGTGCCAAAAAGGTTGAGAACTGCTGGCTTAGTGGACAGAGCAGAATTGGGAGTCCAACAGTTTTCAGATCCTAAGGTCTTTGTGTGTGTTGGAGGATGACGGATGTCGGGAGAGGGGGTTCCTTGGACAGACCACTTAAGCTCTTTGAACAATAGCAGCACTTCAGATGCCAGGTCCTATGCCAAGTACTTTTCTTTAGTAATCTCTTGTAATCCTCACATTGTCTTTCTCTCAGTTTGTCACACTGGCCTGACAAAATCCCTGCACTGGTTAAACGTAACATGCTCCAGCCCCCGTACCTGCACCTGCATAGTTGGCGCCACCCTGACTTGCCTCACTGTAAGTTCTGTGACCTCTGACCACAGGTGGGTCCTGTGCTGCTAGTGGTTACATGATAGTCTTCAAATGCATATTTTGTCTCCTGGACAGCTGTTTTATAGCTTTTCTTTCTTCAAACTATCAATGTCCCCTGCTTCCTGCCTCATAAGCTGATGGCCTTTCTATTTTACTAAGAACTGGCGAGAACTTGCACAAACTCCCACCTCCACATCAGGCCCCTGTCTAGGTCAACTCCAGCCCGTGCTCCAGAATCTGCTTTGTCTTTCCCCCAGGGGTGGCTCTTTTCCTTTTTTTTCTGGTCTCTATAATATAGACATTCTATAACTACATAAGCAAACAAACAAAACATTTGTCCTCTTATCTGCTTTTAATTCTGACTCTATAATACAGTCATGCATAATCTAACAATGTTTTGGTCACCAGTGGACCACATATCCCAGCAGTGGTCCCATAAGATTACAAGGGAGGTGAAAAATTTCTATTGCCTAGTGATGTTGTAAGCCATAGTTATGTCTTAGTACAACACATAATTGCCTACAGTATTCAGTACAGTAACATGCTATACAGGCTCATATACTGGAGGCACTAGGCTGTTACCATATAGCCTAAGTATGTAGTAGGCTAAGCTATCTGGGTGTGTGTAAGTGTACTCTATGATGATAACACATTTCTCAGAACATATTACCATTGTTAAATGACACATGGCTGTAATAATGATGATAATGATGGAGATGATGCTAGCTTAACAAATAGTATTTAGTATGTTCCAGGCATTCTTCTCATATATCAGTTCATTAAATTATTATTCCCATTTTTCAGATGAGAAATCTGAGTCACAGAAAGATTAAGTAACTTGCCCAAGGTCACAGGGCCAATGCTGACAGATGGCAGAAGCGGCATTTCACAGCGCAAACACTTGACTTCCGAGTCCTGTCTGGAGAGGAGTTGCCTGCTTGTGGTCTACAGTCTCTCTGCTCCTTCCTGCTCTGAGACCTACTCAGAGTTTTGCCCCCTCCCCACCTCTTCACCAGAACTATTCTCTCAAGTTACCAAGTACCTGAATGTGACCACATCAGATGGCCAGCTCCTTCTTCCTTAGAACACTTTCTGCACTTGCCTTCCAAGACTCCATGCTCTTCCTGTTTTTTTTTCCCCCCTTTCACATCTTTTTAGTCTCTTTTACTGGCTGCTCATCAGCTCCCCAAGATCTAAACATTAGATTGCACCAGGGCTCAGCCCTCAGCCCCCTTCTCTGTGCACTCACTCATCAGTCTGAAGGCTTTCAGTGCCGACAGCACCCACGTTTCTGTCTCCAGCCCAGCTCTCTCCCTGAACCAGATGCGTGCCTCTAACTGCCTGCTCAGTGTTGGATGCTCCACTAGGGATGTCTAATAGGGTCTCAAACTTCCCACCCCCCAACTTCAGCCTCCTTGTATCTTTCCCCACCTCCCCAAATGGCACCTCCATGCTTTTCTTGCTCAAGCTACAGAGCCTTAGTCTGTTTTCTCTTTTCACACTCCAATTCCAGTTGCTGGTAAATCATGTTGACTCTACCTTCAAAGTGTCCTTAGTATCTGACCACTTTTTACCACATCTGCCTCTACCCTGGACTAAACCACCATGTCTGACCTAGATAATTCATAAGCATAAATCTTCACTGATTTCTTGCCTCAGCCCTTTCCCCCTTATAGTTAGTTGTCCTTCAGTGCTCGTTTTAAATACAAGCAGGGACCTTTGCTGGCCACTGTCTGGCCCTCTACCTGCTCCCATTCAGACCTCACCTCTAAATGATCCCCTCTGCTCTCTCCTGGCCACTGTATTGCTTCTCAGACATGCTGGGGGTAGGGGTGGGGGCCTTAGCGCCTTTGTACATTCACACCCTGCCTGGAAATCTTCCCAGATATCTGTACAGGTCACTTTCTCACTTCCTTAGAGTCTCTGATCCAGTGCCACTTTCTCATGAAGCCTTCCATGATTGATTACTTTAAATTTACAGCCTGTATACCCCACTCCCCTTTTATTTTCTGTATAACACATAGCATCATCTAACACATATTCTGTTCATTTGTTAGTTGTCTGTCTTTCCACATCTTCTGTAAACTATATGAAGCCAACATTTTGCCTGTCTTACAGCTGTACCCCCAACATGTCCCCTGACACATAGCAGATGCTCAAAAAGTATTTGAAGGATTGTTTTACAGATAGAGTAATTGAAGGTCTAAGAGGTTAAGTTATTTGCTCAGGGCCCCAGACTCTAGAAGTGCCAGGATAGGGGTTGAAACCCTGATATGAGCGTAATTGCTCTACATTCTCCTTTTTCCTCTTAAATAAAGACGATAATACGTAACGTGCAGAGTTTCTGTGAAGATGAAATGAATAGTGTGCAGGAAAGCACTTCGAAAACCCCAGTGTGTCAAAGGAATGTTACTGACCTAATTTGTTGAGAACACTAGTTTTTTATATCTGTGTTATTCAGTAACCCATCCAAAGGTCCTTTCATGTTCTCAGGCTTTTACTTGGGAGTAACTGATATTGCTGCCACCAAATTATTTTCTTCTTTCTTCTGCCTTTGGTGAGAGAAGTAAGTGCATGTGTGTTTGTGTGTTTTGGCTTCTGTCTGTCTATAGCTCTGATCCCCCCACTGACCATCAAGTCATCACGTGGAGAGCTCCCCTGACCTCTGTGGCCAGTCAGCAGCGGGGGGCACTGGTGCTTGGCATGCGTGCCTGTGGCTGTCACTGTTCATGTCTGTTTTCCCAGGGAGGTGTTCATGTTAGCAGGTGCTTAGCGGGTGTCAGGAGTTTCATCTTGCACAATGCTCCTGGCAGCCTGTCTCCCCCTGCCCCCACTCTCTATGGCAGACTGGAGTGAAGTGATCATAGGCTCATTATGGCTAAAGACCAGGGACATAAATGAAGCAAGCACACTTGATGAACCGCAGAGCTACTGCTGTCTCTCAGGCACACAATTTACATTTCCCTGAACCCAGGGCAGCTTCCTGGGATTGTAGCACAGAGAGTTGAGCAGTTCGGTCCTTCTGATTCTTATGTTATGATAAGACGCAGCTAGAAGAGATGGTAGAGCTTTCCCCACATCTTTCCTGTGTGTTTATTCATTTAATTTCCTGATTTTGAAGTAGGAGAAAAATGCAGCCATTTTCTTAGTGAGTACCTTAAACTGCCTATTCTGAGGACAAGAGAGCTGTGACACTTCAGAAATGATGGATGGCTTTGAGAGTGGGTGGGCAGTCTTTAGCCTTCATTCCGGGGAATGGTCTCCAAGGGGGAGCTACTGCCTGGGCTTGGTGTCCGTATTCACATTGATTGTTTGGGGAAGTGGGGGTACAGTTGACACAATCCAAAGCCACTTAATATTGTCACCAGGCCAGGTCATGCTGTGCTCAGCTGTAACTACTCCAATAGCCTGTAGCATCCTGGGGCCTTTGGAGCACTCTGGCCCACCTGTGAATTCAAGCAGGATAGGGCATCTTTAAACCCAAGATGACTGCCCAGCCTGGGGAGGGAATGGAGGGGATACCTTCCAGGCATCAGGGCAGGTCTGGCTGCAAGGAACAGGCTTTGTATGCTGCAAACTGAGACAAGACCAGGAGGGCCTGGGCTCTCTCTCCCACACTCTCCCTGTCTTCAGCCTCTGGAGCTTATGGGCAGGAACCAGGAGTGGACTCTTAATTCTGTGTTCCATCATTCCATGTACTTACAAGGGATGGTCTGGCTGGCTATGTTGAATGGGAGGAGCACAGTTCCTGAGCAAGGTCTGAATCCCAGCTGCACTGCTTTCTTGCTACCTGGGCCTTCTCTAAGCCTCAGTCCCCTTGTCCGTGAAGCGGGATAAAGGCCGCAGTCATGTTTGCATAGTGTAGAGGGCTTTTGTGAGGAAGCTTGACAGGTAGTGAGCCTTCAGGAAATGATAGCTTCTGTTCTTAATTGTGGGGTGACTGGGAGGCACTGTGGGGGTCACAGAGAGGAGTGCTGGTCTTTAGAATTAGGTCTGAGTTCAAGTCCTCGTTCTGTTCATTCATTAAATACTTAATACTCATTATGGATTTTACACTGGGATTGAGACTGTCCTGGTTTCCTAATAGTCCTTGATCTTGGGCAAGTCACCATACTTTTCTGAATCTCAGTTTCTTCATGTAAAATATAGGTAAAAATACCAGTCTTGCAAGACCATGTTGACAGTGAAATGAGCGTTTATAAGTGGAAGCTGGCTAGATTATTATTTTCTGCTATAACTTTTTCTACTCTACTCTAGAATTTTCACTATAACTTTATGGTTAGTATATAAGATGAATTGCTTGTCTTAAACTCTTCTAGCTTTGATATTCAATCCAGCAAATGTTCGTTGAGCACCTGTTAAGTGAGAGGCATTATGTCAGCTCGGGAATAATATTACTAGCAATACACATTTGCCATCCTTGAGGAACACATACTCCACTGGGGAACATCAGAGTCCCAGCCAGTTAAGCAGTAACCACTGGTCAGTGCGGCAGTAAAGGTATAAATTGAGTGCTGAGACAGTGCCTAAAAGGGAGCCATTGCTTCTGCCTGGAGAGGCTGCTGAAGGCCATGCACATAGGTTGACCAAGGATGAGAGACTGAAAGAGGAGGATGGTGGTGCAAGGGCAGAGAGCGTTCTGGCAGAGGTACTCCATTGGCACAGACATGGAGGCACAGGTGTGCAAGGTGGGAGTTCAGGTGTGTTGGTAACTGTGGGTCACATAGGGTGTGATGAGGCTGGAGAGAGGGATTCTCGCTGTGTTGAGAAGGCTTGGAAGTCCTCGTAATTGTGAGCTGAGGCTGTGATGTGGAAAGCTTATAAGAGGGCAAAATGCATCACTTCTTGTTGCGTGGGGCCAGCACAGCACTGTCTAGAGAAAGTGTAATGTGAGCTACTCATGGAATTTAAATATTTCTAGTACCCACATTAAAATAGTAAAAGTAGATATTACCTATCACCTGTCAGGATGGCTGTTATCAGTAAATCAACAAATAACAAGTGCTGGTGAGGATGTGGAGAAAAGGGAACCCTTGTACACTGTTAGTGGGATTGTAAATTAGTGCAGCCACTGTGGAACGTAGTATAGAGATTCTTCAAAAAATTAAAAATAATATTGCCATATGATCCAGCAATTCCACTTCTGGGTATTGATTTAAAGAAAATAAAAACACGTAATTTAAAAAGATATATGCATCCCTGAGTTCATTGCAGCAATTCTAGTAATAGCCACGATGTGGAAACGAGCTAGATGTCTACCAGTAGATGAATGCATAAAGAAGAGGTGGTATGTATATACAATGGAATATTATTCAGCAATAAAAAAAGAAGGAAATCTTGCCATTTTTGACAACATGGTTGGACCTAGAGAGTATCGTGCCAAATGAAGTAAGTCAGGCAGAGAAAGACAAATACTGTATGATCATTTATACATAGAATCTAAAAAATAATAATAAAACAGAAACAGATCCATATGTACAGTTTGGGGGTATGTGTGGATGAGAATTTAAAATAGAATTACCTAATCCAGGAATTTCACTTCTGGGTATATACCCTAAAGAACTGAAAGCAGGTTCAGTTCTAATGAGATTTATATACTCATTAAAAAAAGTGAACAGGTTTTGGAATGAGATTGTCCAGATTTTCATCTCAGCTCCATTATTTGCTAGCCTGGTGAATTTGGAAAGTTATCTAGGCTTTGTTGTGCCTCAGTTTCCCTATGAACAAAGTGGGGGGAAAAAAAAAACAGTAAAAAGAAAACAGGTGAAATTAATTTTAACAATATATTTTATCTAACCCAGCATATCTAAAATATTATCATTTTATCATGTAATCAGTATTAAAAAATCTAATGAGATTTAAATTCTCTTTTGGTACTAAGTCTTTAAAATCTAATGTGTATTTTACACTGCAATACAGATCAGTTTGGACCACAGCCACAGTGTAAATGATAGTAGCCACATGTGGCTTATGGCTAGTGGCTACTGTACTGGGCAGTGCTGGTTTAGTAGTAAGTCTGGGATATGGGAGTTGGGACTGATCTGTGTAATCCTGAACCTTCTCCCTCAATAGTTTAAGCCAACCTTCTTCGGCCATCAAACCTTTGAACAGACCTGCCCAGCAGAAGATTGGTAACTCTGCTATTTTTCAGCAGGGAAAATAGGAAAAAAATGGGGGGATTTCATCTTCCATGGCTTATATGGTGCATCTCCACTGGACAAACCTTCCTGGATAGCAAGTTACTGTGTGCCCTTTATTTGTTTATTAAAAGTTTACATTTGTTTTCAATTACCATAGACATACAATATTTTATTAGTTCCAGGTGTACAACATTGTGATTCGACATTTATATAACTTGTGAAGTGATTCCCCCTGATAAGTCTGGTACCCACCTGACGCCATCTGTGTGTGCCAATTATTGAGCATCTGGTATGGCTTGTTCCACAGGTGTACTAAATACTTCAGATCATACATTTTTTTCTAATTTTTTCAGCAACTCCACAAAGCATATTTTCTTATCCCATTTTACAGAAGAGGAAAGTCAGCACATAGGAGATTAAGTACCTTGCCCAAGGTCGTATAACTAGACGTGGCAGAGCTGAAGGTCAAACCTGATTTTAAACCCTTGTTCTTTCCTCTGTTCTTGCTGTTTTCCTAATAGGGTCCAACATTGTATGTACGTTATGATCTCTAAATTGAAAAAATAATAATACACATAAAGAATTTAATATGTGTGCATCTGTATATATACGTACACATATATAGAAAAACGACTGGAAAGCTATCATCAGAGAAAAATTATAAACTTAAAACAGTTCTGTCCAAAAGGATGTGTTTTCTCCCTTCCTCTCTGCCTCTGTCCCCTGCCTATACACACTGGGACACCAGTTGGAATGCCTAGTACTGACCAGTTGCCGTGAGTGTGATGGGGGAGGGGACAGAGCAGGTGGAGTTTCATTAGAATCGAGTAGAACTCAGGTGTTTGTGAAGTCTTCGTTTCTCTAATTAGGGGGGCTAGAGGCAGTGGGGCAACCAGGTGGCAGCTTCAGCCATAAACCTGGAACTTGGCTAGTAGCGGCTTCATCCTGCTCGGGCTGCTCAGTGGGAAGAAGCCAGACTGTGCCGGGTGAGCCTCATCTTTGATTTCCTCTCTGCTGGGGGCTGGTGAACAGTTATGTGGTCCCAGAGCATGTAAAGGGCCAGGACGATGTGTGGGGCAGGCACAGATTTAGTCCTTGAGGTCAGGCAGGTATGGGTTTTTGACTTTTGACTGACACTCCCGAAGTTTGTGATATTGTCAAGGCTTTGGATTTCCTATTTGTAAAACTGAAGTAATCACTTTAGCTAGGTCTCTTTTCATTGGAAGCTACAGAGACCCACTTGAGCCAGTTCAAGTTAGAAGAGGTACCTATCATAAGATACAGAAACTTATCAGGCCAGGAGCCTTAATAGAGCTGGGCCTTACAAGGACTGCACTAATAAGACAAGAACAGAGCCCCTTCTCTCCAAGTCTCAGGGGTCCTCCCCTCTGCTTCCATTTCTTTTCTCTCACCAGGCTTCCTCTCTTGTCTTCTACACATGGCATTGAATGGCTTCCATGGTGGCTACATCTGCATAATTGTCCAACTTCAGTGTCCCTTCATGTTTCTTAATTTAGATTTCTGAAATAGAGGCTGATTAGCCCAGCTTATCTTTTTAAGGCAAAGCAGAGTCTAGATGAACCAGCCTTGGCCTGGCAGGCCACCTGGTCCACTGGGTGAGGCCAGACCATGTGGTAGGGCGGTCCTCAGCCCTCCTGGGGGAGGTGAGGCCTGGATATTAAGCATTTAAGAGTGTCAGCCATAAGTGCTGCTGTTTCCCTGATATGTTTGCTTTTCTACCCTCCAAGATGGTTGTTTCATGCCTTCTCTTTTCTCAAGCCTGCTTCCCAACTCCCCAGACTTGAAGCAGAAGCCCTTTCCTGTTTCATTGAGAAAATAGAAGTTTCTTATTCGCATCACACAGTATGGACCTACCTCCTCCTGTACCCATCTTTTCCACTTTGTCTCCCACCAGATTCAGAGTCGTGTCTTTGCTTCTCTCAGAGGCAAAGCTGTCCTTTTGTGCCCTCACCTTGCTCCTATAGATATGCCCTCTTCTTTTCAACATTAGGGGTTTCTCCCATGCAGTTGGACCCCTCACACATCCTCTGGTTTCTCTCTCGGCCCCCCAAATGCTATTCCAGGAAAACTTCAGACCAGTTGTCTATGCAAGTGCTAGTCTAAGTGTTGGTGTGTGAACCATTTATCATAAGTTGTCACAGGATTAAGGAATTTGCTCTAGAATGTAAATCAGCTGTGTATTATGCATAATTTAGTTCAGCTGACATTATTTTCTGATGGCAAAACTTTCTCAATGGAGGAAGTAGAATGTTGGTTTAAATACTGGCACGAGCTTCCCTCTCAGACAAGTAACAGTTAGTGGGCCACTCTTGTAGTAGCCCTCGTCTGAACCCTTGCCTCTCATCTGCTGAAGTTACCCACATCACATCTCCATGTTGCCAAATCCAGCAGATGCTCCTTTATCTTCACTTCGTCTCTCAGCAGCATTTTGAAGTAGTGCCTTCTTGACTCTCTCGTTCCCCAGGACTTCGCATTCTCTTCCTCATTTGACACTTCTCCCAGCCTCCTCTGCCTGCTTTCCTCCATCAGGTGCTACAGGGCCCTTGCTGGGCCCTTTTCTACGTCTCCCTTGGCCTCAGTGAGCTCACCTCAACCAGTAGCTGATGACTTCCAAATATAGATCTTTAGCCCAGACTGTGCTCCTGACTCATTTCTTCCACTGTCTCCTTGATATCTCCATGGCGATGTCTAATAGGCATCCTCACACATGGATAGGTGTGAACAGAGCACTTAATGTTCTTTCTCAAATCCTCCCCACCACCCATGCTGTTCTTCCTCATTTCCTGAAGCAGGATCAGCACTCAACCAAGTTGCCCAAGCAGCAGACTGTAGGTCCATCTGTTATTTCCCTCTTACCCTCATGTGCCATGTCTAATCTGTTAATAGGTCCTGTCAGTCATACTCCCAAAATATAACCCGACTTCATCCTCCTCTTTATCAGCACTGACCACCCCCAACTCTGAGCTACCCCTTTCCTCTCTGGTCTGTTCCAAGAGCCTCCCTTTTCATTCCCTGTGCCCTACTCTCCACAGACAGGACTGGTCCAGCCAGCAGAAGCTTTTCAAAACATTCACTTCCTTGCGTAAAGGCCTTCAGTATCTTGTGATGCTCTTGGGATAAGCCCCAGCTCCTCCTCATGGTCTGCAAGCCCCTGGATGACCCAGTTTCTGCTATCTTCCCTGGGTTCATCCTGGTTCCTTCCACTCCCTCTGCCGGCTGCTCTCACCCACTTTTGTCCTGGCTGTTCCCTTTCCTCTTCTAAGTTGTTATCTCAGGGATGCTTTCCCTAACTCTTTCACCCAAGGGAGATTGCAGGGCTGTAGTTTGAGGCCCACACCACAGGCGAGTGAGAGCAGGGAGGCTGCCCACATTAGCTTAACGAAGAACCCAGAATTCAGAGCAGCGTGCTTTTCTTTTAAATCCTAACCAATCTGCACTGTCTCCAGCAACTCAAGGTTTTTTTCCAGGCCTCTGAGAACTTCTGAATGTGTCTTATAAATGTCAAGATCTGGTCATCACAGAGGCTGGTGCCTTTGAATGTCAACCGCATATATGTGACAATATGCAGACAGCAGTAAAAGGATCAGAACAAAAGTCACGGCCCGTGCTCTCAGCCAGAGTGGCCAGGGCCTCTTAACTCTGGGGTCCCTATTGCTTTCTGCCTGCAGCCAGTCCTGTGAGGGACCACAGTGGGGTCCTCCTTTCAATGCCCAATGGGCCATTAACTCCACAGGAAAATGGCTACAAATCAGAGTGCTGCTAATGGCTTGTCTCTTTTAAAACAATTTTGTGAGGATGTGTCAAAGAGAAAATGGACCGTGGCTCATAACTTTGGTTGAGGGATGCCATCCATTGCTTTGTTAGAAGCCACTTAATAGTATTTATAGACTGGATAACCTTTGACACTTTCCTCTTGCTCCTTGGTTTCCTCATCTAAAAAACGGGAGTAATAAGACTGCTTTGTCTGAATCACAAACTGCTGGGATGAGTTCCAGTAGTGTCAGCTACAGTGGATTGAGTGCCTTCTCTACACCAAGCACCGTGTTACCCAGATTCTTATGTCATCCTCACTACGGTCCTGCAGGGACTGGGCACAGTTGAAGCTTTGAGAGGCTCAGTGAGCTCTTTGTGGGGTCGCCGAGCGGGCTTGTGGTAGGCAGAAGAAGCTGGCTCTGTCCTGCTCAGCCAGCCTGGACCACTTCCTTGTGGGCAGGCAGAGCACCCCCTACATGTGCATTTTCAAATCCTCACTCATTCTTTGTGAGAGAAACTTCTCGTTCTGATGATGACATTGAGGCCATTGAAGGTAGGTGATCTGCCCCAAGCCCTTCAGCCAGTGAGTAGTATGTCCTGGAATTTGAACTCAGGTCTGTCTAAAGTCCTTTGAAAGACTGAAAAAGATAATTGGTAAAGCCAGGGGTTCCTATACCTGTCAGATCTTAGGAAGGTAATAGTGGGTATTTTTAAAAGCCTAATGGAGATTGTAAATTTGCCCAAATGGGGTTGCCCTGAAATTTACTAGCTGCTTTCTGCTGTCATTAGTTCATCCCTGTGCAGTAATATTAGTCATCTTGCCTCATGAGAAACTTGGCCTGATTGTGGTAAAAAATTAGGATCTTATATCCACAGGAGAGTGTATAAGACCTTTCCGTACTCAATTCACATTCCACATTCTGCCTCTTAACATGGTCACTTAGGTGTAAATGTCATTTTCCTCATCGGGTGGTGACAGACCACCCACTACTGTGGGTCAAAATTGGACACACGATATCTTGTTACAAAAAGCCTCGTAGAGGAATATTGGCGTGTACTGCTCTTCTGACTCCGAGAGCTCTTGGATCCATGCTAGGCTCCCAGGATATTATGATGGACTTTTTTTTTTTTTTTTTTTAATTTCCCTGCTCCATATCCAAATCCTACTCCTTGGCTAGTCAGATACACTTGGGAGCTGCTGATGCAGAGCCAGAGTGCTGGGGAATTCATCCCGAGGCAGGGACAGCAGCTACATCTAGTTTCTGGTGGCCTCAGGCCTCCTGCTCCAGTGGCAGTGTCCAGGTGAAACAACCTGTGACATTGTCATGATCTGTAGTGTGGGTTGGGGCTCCAGTGATGGCCTCACAGCTCCTGTGGGTCTTGCTCATTTCCTAAGTCTGGTCCTCTAGCTTTTCTGGGGATCCTGTGAGATAACCAGAGGCCTTTGAGTAAACTTCTCAATTTAAATCAGCCAAAGTCTATTTCTGTTGCTTAAAGCTGAGAATCAGATTGTGTGGAGCTGTTGCTCTGGGGTTTTCCACAGGTTGCATTCATCGCCAGGCTCCTGACAGCTCTGCTTTATCACCGGAGCACCTGCCACAGGCCACAGAAGGTACACGATTCCTAGGTTGAGCGGGCGACTGGACTGCAAGCTCAGCCCATCTCCATATGTTGTCTGACCCAGATTCCACTCTGCCTGCAACCCATCATGCACCCTTACACTGTGGGCTTGGGGGACAGCACTGAGTCTTTCACCTCTTCCTCACCTTAAGTAGTACCTGGCATACAGTGGGTGCTCAGGAAGGTTAGGATGGATGGATAGAGGAACCAGTGGAGGACAAGAGAAGTTAGTGCCTCTGGGCTCTCCTCAGTCCCAGTGAGGCTGCCATGGCCTGCAGTCGGGCCTCCAGGCTCGGGCAGGAGGGGAGCCTGGAATCTGCAGGTTGCCTGCGGTTCAACACTGGAGGTTGGCTGGGGTGACTGGAATTTAGAACAACAGAGTAAGTAGGTAGAGCCTTGGAAGGGAGAAATGTGCCCCCCTCTCCTTCAAGTGGAGGCAGCAAAGTTAGTGCTTTCCAGCCTTTTCATGTCACGGCATGCACAGGAAGTGATTATGTTTATATGGAACCCAGGGCCTTGTTCAGCTGCCTGAGGAGCTGAGGTGCTATCTCAGCATGCCGGTGACTGGTTCCCAGTACACCTGTGCCTGCTGGCTGGGATATACTGATGGTGGGAACCTGGGCATATATCCAGCTCATCCCCACCACCCACCCACCACTAAGGCCTCTGCCGTATGACCTCTGCTGTTCTTAATCCCTTGCCTTACAAGTTACAGATATTTTTCCTAGTTTAGCATTTGCCTTTAACTTTACGAGTTCTTATTCCTTTCACTCCATCCGTTCCTGATCACAGTTCTCTCTACAGGAGTTTCTGCGCTTTGACCTGAGGACTGTGGCCCTTCCTGCAAAATCGTCTCTGGACGCACCCTCCTAGCACCCCCTAGGAAAGATGCGACAGCTCAAAGGGAAGCCCAAGAAGGAGACGTCCAAAGACAAGAAGGAGCGGAAGCAGGCCATGCAGGAGGCCCGGCAGCAGATCACCACGGTGGTGCTGCCCACGCTGGCCGTGGTCGTGCTCCTGATCGTGGTGTTCGTGTACGTGGCCACGCGCCCCACTGTCACCGAGTGAGTGCTGCGGGAGGGCGAAAGCAAGAGAAAAATGGCTTTCATATTCAGAGATTTTCCTGATGCTGAGCTCTTAAGCAGGAGCACCCTGTCTTCTCTGGTCTTTGACTTGATTAAAGTTTTTCCACTTTTCTGGGAGGGGATAGGGAGCGTTTTATCAGTGAACGTGCCATACACCTTATGGTCCACTTCATGTGCCTTTCAGACTTCAAAGTCGTGTGTGTGTGTTTCTTTTTCTCTCCTGAAATCGTTGTGTAGCTCCACTTGGTGAGAGGAGGGATCTCTGGATCACGAATCGGTTGGAACCAGTGCTCACCATCCCCATTGTTTTGAACATGACTTTCCTACATGTGTTCACAATTTCCAAAGGGACTGTATTTCTTCTCTGTGCTTAATGTGATTTGAAATTTGTCGATTCAAAAGTGAAATATTTATTTTTTGAATAAAGGAGATAATAGCCTTAAACTGGATGTTTATCTTGTTTTGCCAGGAGGTGGCCTTGCTCTTTGTAGAGCGCAGGGAGGTGCTGTCTGTCTGTGGGGCTCCCTCTCCAGGCCCTGTCCCCCTTCCCTTTGCTCCCTTTCCCTTGAGGCTTTCTCCACCTCCCCCTGCCCACTCAACTCCCTGCTATGAATCACTTCTGGGAAGATTGTGCCTTTTGACTGGATCATTCTAAGAATGACAGAATCTTTAGAGGGGCACAAACAGTGTGTTAATTGGTCTGTCTTAGCAAAATAAGAGTTTTAATTGGAATATGACCGCAAGTGCTTTTTACAGCAGTTAGCAAACAGCAGCACAGTAATGGTCTTGGAGGTAAAGGTCAGGTTGGGTTCCTTTCCTGCTGAAAGGATGCAAATTGTTGGCGGTGTGGCTGAGTTTTTGATGCAGATTGCTCCTGCCAGCCAGCTTGCTTCATTGTATTCTAAATGCATTGTTAGCCCCGTCATGGTTCCTGATAGAGAGGGCCCTTTCTGGAAGTCAGATTCCTGGTGACTGTTCCAAGTGTGTCTGCTCTCCTGTCATTGCTGATTACGGAGAGATTTGTTGGGGGAGAAAAGCTTTTCTAATCTAGGATGCTGCATGAATCGCTGATGGCCAGGCTATTACTGGGGACTTGAGGCCTCTTGGAGTGAGTCTCTCAGGAAGACAAGCAGCTGTTGAAAGGAAGGACTCCAGCTGATGCTCAGAGATCTTGGGACTGGCAGAGCTGACAGGGTTCTGTGGGCTGCTCCTTGAGAGCTGATCTCAGCAGGAGACACTGTGCTGCCTTAAGCAAGTGCCCTGTGACCCTGAAAGAGATTTACTAAAATACTTATCAAATACAGAGGCTGCTCACATCAAGTTCCTCTTAGGTTTCTATTTTCCTCCCCCCTTATTTGGTTCTCTTAGGAGCCTCAGTGCTTGGTCTCATTCAGGGGTAGAGAGGAGGAATGGTCTATGGCCATCTCTGCTCTTTATGATGGCCCCTCCTCTGCCCCAAAAGAGTAGATGCTTGAGGCTGGTACAGGGAAAGAGCCCAGGCTGCATGTCGTGTAATTGTCTCATCTGTATTTAATTCGCAGCCTACCACTCAACTATGGATTACTTAAACCAACTGAGCCTTAGTTTCCCCATCTGTAAATAACTGGTAAAGTCACTCTTAGGGAAGTGCTCCGTCTAGTAGGATTTTGCCCTAGAATCCCTTGAGGCCGCTTCGTCAGGTGAAAATGGAGGTTATCTTGTGTCATAGGGTTGTTGGGAGGAATCAGTTGAAATGGTATATTTGTAAAGCCAAGTCTGGCACCTAGGACATAGTAGTTACTCTATAAATAGTAATAGTAGCTCAGCATTTCACATATGTTAACTCATTTATTTCTCATACAACTCTATGAAGTATGTACTATTAGTGCTAAATTTTACAGATAAAGAAATTGAAGCAGGCCAAGAAACTTGTCAGTGTCATGCAACTAATAAGTGGAGGGGCCCAGGTTTGTTTATTTTTGTGCTTTTGGGAAATTTAATATGTACACAAAAATAGAATAATGCAGTATACCTCATGTACCCACTGACCAGCTTCAGCAAACACCACACATAGCCACTCCTACTCATTATCTCTACTGCCCCCCACACTCAGACACCCTCGCAAATGCACAGTGGGTTATTTTGCAGCAAAATGGGAGATGGAATTTAAACCAAGACAGTCTGGCTTGAGTTCATGCTCTTGATAATTAAGATCTATTACTCATTAATAACTAATTTTCTCCTTTTCACTCTTCCAGTCTAAGGAAACCTTTTCTGTCCAGGTGTGAGTGAACAGTCCTCACTTGGTAACAGTTCACAGGAACAACCGTAGACGCATCTTCAGACCAACAGAATGTGACTTCAGCTTTACCCACTGGGTATCTTAACACCCTACTCAGTCTCTCATCTGTTGATCAGTAGGAGAGGAACTGCACTCCCATAGCCCTCAAAGAGAAATACCTTTTTTGGGGGCTCCTTGTTAAAACATTTCGGTCTTCTTGCTTAGAACATTTTGGGTATGGTATGCGAAGAGCATGAGCTTTGAGAAGCAAAGACATAGGTGAACTCTAATTCAGCCACTTTCCAAGCAAGTGACCTCAGTCAGGTCCCATAACCTGCCCCACATCTATCAAGTTAGTTCATTTTACTATGTAGAGGGTGTTGAGAGGATAAATTGAAATAGGAAAAGGGTATGACATCGTGCCTGGTATATTGTAGGCACTCAGTACCCTTCCTTCTTGTCACAGTGTTCACTTCACAGAACATACACGAAGGCTCCTAAGGCTTTACTTGCCAGGCTGACACAACAACACACACTGTATTAATAGCTCCTTTAGGTGCTTCTGGCTCTTATTTTCACCCACTGCTTTCCTTTTTGTTGTCTTTCAGGAGGCCTAGTGGGTTTGAACTGGATTTTCAGGAGAAGGCAATTACTAGATGGGTTTGGTGAAAGCAGGCTGAAAATGGACTTTTAAAAGTTAATACAGCTTTGATGTGAGCCACCTCTTGGCAGGGACAAAATACCAATTTACTGTGGACTTGCTGGGTGGAGTTTAACAATTCTCAGGGTAAATAGTACTCCCATGTGGGAATACTGGGTAATTTTTTTTTTTTTGCAACACTGGCTTTCAAATTATTCCCAGTTATTCAGTGGCTTCAAGGCAAAACTGAATAATTTATTAGCAGTTTCACAGAAAGTCATGCTGGGGTTCTGCAGGATCTGGAGCTCTTGGCTTTCATAGGCCTCATTACTGAGCCTAACATTTCTTGAAGAACAAATTCCAAAAGATGAATCAGGTTAGAAAAGGAATAGAAACCATTGCCTTGCTTTAAAAAGTGTCGCTTGATGGTTTTTAAAAAATCATGATACCAAGATGTGTTTGTGTATCTGCTGGTTCTGAAGCCACCAGCTTTAATTCCTTCTAGTCAGTTCAAAGGCAGAGCAGCGCACTCCCACCCTTCCTTCCTGCATCCTTGAGGTAACAGGAAGGAAACCTGCAGCCAGACTCATCTGTAAATTGGAGATGGTAACACCTGCCTCAGGGTCGTTAGGAAGATTAAAGGGATAATTGTCCTTCCCTTTTCTCCAAAAGGATCTCACATCATTATTTACTTGCTAGAGGTAGAAAAATAAGGGAATCTCTTGAAATTATAGCTCTTAGATTTCTTTGTGGAAGTCTACCATTATGTGTGTATATGTATTTACATGTATATGTACACACACACACACACACACACACATATTTGTCCTTTATAGCTCTGTATTGGAAGTATCCCACAGGGTCTGCCACCTGAAAGTGCCTGCCTCATTTTGAATGTAGTTTATTTTTCAAGAACCACATTTATATTTTTCAAGGACCACATTTAAATCCATTCTGTACAACATTTGCCACAGACTTGCTTAAGCATTAAAAATGATATATAGTATCTTTGGATCAGGGAAATAGGAGTAGCTTTCTCTCAGTCCTTCCAGACATCTGTGTTAGAATTGGATAAGAATTCGCACATCCTCTGGAATCCTGTCCTACTCTTCCCCCGTGCTTCAAAGATCAAGGAAGAGCAGTTGTACACATAAGTTTTGCTTTACCCACTCTATCAGGCTTAATTTTTCATTATGAGTCTTTTGGTAATTCAGTAGCCAGTCTATCCTTCTCTGTTCTGAATATTTTCTCATTATAAGGCATATGTCTCTGACTTTAGTGTATTTCAGTGGGGTCATCTGTATTATTTCCCTGTCTGCCAGTTCTGTGGAAAGCAGCTAGGCTTTTCAAAAAGCTTTTAATCCATTGAGCTGTTGGATAATAACATAAGGAATGTAGACCAGAGCGAGCATTTGGATGCTCAGTGATGCCATGATTAAGGATCTCTCCTTCCTTTGTCGTTCACATTCCTGTCGTTATATGAAGGTTGTCTTTGACCCCTCTGAGGATGGAAACTTTTTTCCAACCTGTAAATATTCCTTTTCTAATTGAAACAAAGCATAGGTGGCCACATGCTGATTACTTCAGCTCTTTCAGAAAGCATGTTAAGCCTTTTGAGATTAGGCCTAACTCCCAAGGCATCAACTTGTTTAGATTGGAATAAATTAAGAATGCCCATTATGACAGGCACCTCACCTTGAAATACCTCTACCTCCAACTGCATTACTGGTTCATCTGAAGGTCTGCTCATCTATTTCATCCACTCATATTCTCCATAGACATTTAAATTTTCTGCCTCACAAAGTCCTAGGTTGGGTTCTAAAAGATGTAGCAATGTGTATAGATATATTTAAAGGAAAGTGTACTAAACATTGAATATTAAAAAGATGGAAAAAGATATATCCAGAAAATTGAACAACAGTCATGGCAGCAACTTTAACATTAGCAGAACAATTATAAGATGAACATGTCATCGGGCAAAGGATGACATCTAACAGTAGTGTAATAAATGATATTATAATCATGGGTATGTATGTTGCTAACAATACAGCCTCAAAATAGATAAAGCAAGTGACTATGGACAGACTAGAAATAGATCAGCAGCGTTAGTTGGAGATTTTAATGTTTACCTTTCAGCAATGGATAGATTTAGCAGCTGAGAATAGCAAATATTTAGAAGACTTGAATGATAAAAATTAATAAACTTAATCTAGAGAAGATAAATGTAGATCTTTTCACTCATCAGAGAATAAACATTTTTTTAGGAGCACACATAAAACATTAATAAAAATTGGCTTATAAATTTTCAAATTTGATGAAAAATATAAACCCACAGATTCAAGAAGTTCAACTCCAAATAGGATAAACCAAAGAAAACCACATCTAGGAACCTCAAGGTCAAATTGCTGAAAACCAAAAATAAATTTTAGTGGGGGTAGAAATCAGGCCTCAAACTTCTCTTCGGCATTTAGCATGAGAAGAACAATGCCAACAAAATTCTCAGGAGGAAAAAGCCTAACCCACGACTTGTTTTGTATTTTTCCTTTGTAGGTTGTTCATTTAATATATTTATAGTGCAACTATGTGCTAAGTATTGTTCTTGGCATCGGTATACCAGTGAGTAAAATACACATTCTTGTCTATGTAGTATACATTCCAGTGAGGGGATCAATTAAACTACCACTTATGTATGAATGTCCATTTATAAATATGGAAAAATTAAGGACTATATCTCATGAATATTTTATGAGAAAACTAGAAGAATGTAAAGTCTAAACAAGAGAATGGAAAAATTACTACAAAAGAATTCGCTATAAGATAAAGGCAAGATAAACTGCTGAATATTAGGTTTCAAATATGCTGTAACAAGTTAGAAGTAAGAGAAGGTAAAAGATGGCATAAGTATTCTGATTTCTTACTCTTATCATTAGGAACAAAAATTATTTAACATTGCTGTTACCCTTTAATGTATAAAGTAGAAAGGTGAGTAGTGAAAGAATAGTAATATAATCAGCTTATTTAGTGGAGGGGAATATGAAGAAGTCAAAGCATACCATTGTTTTTTCATTGCTTATTTATGGTGCTAGTAGATAGAAGCTAAAATAATGATTATTAAAGGTAACCATTTAAGAGTATGAAAATAAAAAAATAACACATACATGAGCAAAGGAAATAAGTCATATATTTGAAGTTATTTTAAAGCATCAGTGGAAATACAGAGTATAATGTAAAATATGGTAGCAGAAACAAGACCAAACAGCTGTTTTGTCTGTAAATGTGAAAATGGCCTGGATGATACTCATTTAAAGAAAAAGACTCAGATTATAAAGGAAAACCCACATGTATAACATATAAAAAGATACATCTTAAAGTGATTCAAACAGTTGAAAGTCAAAGGATGGGCAAAAAGTACATACCAGTGATACAGAAAATAACTATCATTAACATGAAACGCATTTCTATAAACATGAAAAAATGAAATTGTTAGGAAAACAAAAAGGGAAGCAGTGTTCACAGCCTCACTATTAAAGCTGAAGGGGAGCGAAAAGCATAAAAGAGATGAAAGATACATGATGATGATAAAGCATATAACATGATGAAGATCTAAACATGAATATGCACAAAATGATCAAAATTTTCTTCACAGAAATTACAGGAACTACAAGGGGTGGGTGATAGACAAACCTATTAGTAAATGGAGATCTTAGTTCACTGTTTTCAGCCCATGGCAGAGCAAGTAAATAAAGGATAAGGGTTTAGAAGACCCGAACAACATCATAAAAGAGATCAGACTCATATATGTCTAATTCTGTCCTTAAAAAGAGGCTATGTTGTTTTTCAAGTTCTAGAAACATTAAAAAAAAAAATAACGTTACTTATGTGATATTTATCTACTTCCTCTAAATCATGAGCTCCATGAGATGGGAGGGGAACTTGTCTGTCTTGTTAACCCTGTTTCCCCAGGAACTAACAGAAGTGACCAATAAATATTTTTGAATAAGTGAAAACATGTAATTCATAAAAAAATATATATATAAATGGCCACTAAGCCCTTGGGGAAAAAATAGCACAACTTTATAAACAAAGATATTTCTGTTCAAATAGCAATAGAATACCATTTCATCTATCAAATTGGCTACATGTTCTAAATCCTTGCTTTATATATATAAGTGCATACCTAGATAATGTGTCCACTCCGCAAAATGTCAAGCAGAATAGGTAACACAAATAGTTCTTCACAGTTTCGAATCCCCTCATGCGAACATCCAAGGTGAGTCACGATCTTCAGAAAAGGTGCTACTTGTGTATGTCACATCTTAACTTTTTCTTTATTCAGTGAGTAGCATGGCAGGATGGCTTAGTATCCTGATAGACTCACAACAGAGGTCACCCCCACTCTTAAACGGCTCCCAGGAACTCTCCGCTTAGCTGCTGTTGTCCATCACTGTTGAATTACCCCCACTGTGCAGCTCTCTCCCAAGGGAATATCTCCTCTAGCCTGGCATTTAACCTATTGCTAACATTTAAATTTGCTACATGGAACTCAGAGCACATTTTCACATATCCATATAGGTGCATATTTCATAGTTAGGTTTCCAGACTATCCCACAAAAACCTATTTGAATTTTAGAACCTTGGAATTGGAAGGTCTAGGGAGTTAACTGGTTCAATCTCCTATCTCTTCCTGTAGCACCCTGATAGATTCCAATTAAGTATCTAGGATTAGGAGAACTTACTACTAGAGAAGGTGGACCCCAGATGCTGGTATTAAAACAAAAAG
This sequence comes from Eidolon dupreanum, assembly GCA_028627145.1. Taxonomy (NCBI): domain Eukaryota; kingdom Metazoa; phylum Chordata; class Mammalia; order Chiroptera; family Pteropodidae; genus Eidolon; species Eidolon dupreanum. The sequence goes on along the minus strand of CM053510.1, from coordinate 53,595,117 downwards.
CAGGAGAAAAAGGATTTTGAAGAAGATTCTATTTTCAAATAAGGATATCTCAACTGTACTTCTTCAAGTTAGACTTGGGGTTTGACTCCCTGCCCTCTAGTCTAACCACCTGCAATCATGGTAAGAGCTAATCTCAGCTACATCCAGAATGATCATTTGAGTCCATGTGCATGAAATAACTATGAGGAGAGGGAATATGCCCATATCTCAGCTCTCCACTGGATATGAATTATGACAAACCCAGAAGTCATGTTAAACACTTGATGTTAGTTTCTGATGTGTTGGCTCAGACTATGATTATTTGAATAAAGACCTTTGGTTCGTGCTGATGAGTTGAACACATGCTTCCTTCTGGTGATAAAACAATAGTAAATGAAAAGGAAGAGAAAACATGAGCACAGATAAGAGCAACAACATGTTGGAAGATGGAAAGCAAATGGATGAGTGAAAACTGGCTGAGCAGACCTGAGGATGCTAATTATAAGGTGGTAGTGGGAGGGCTTAAGAATCAACCTAACTTTCACTGCAGATCCTCATCAAGCTCAGGAATCATATGTCCACATTCTTCTGGAAGTGTGAAGGTGGAGCTAGGGGAAAAGATTGATTGAACATCAGCCTAAACTCTTTAGTATTCCAGATTCCTTCCCGAACCCTGGCAAAGGGCAAGTGATTCTTGGTTGAAGTTAAAACATGGTGTGTTGGCTGAGGGCACTTAGGTATTGTTGCAAGAGGAGGTCTTGTACTGAAAATATGGGGCTTTTGTGATACACACATCAAATGCTGAGATCCCAGCCTTTTTTCCACACCTAGCCCCAAAATGCGGCAAGGATTATCCCTTCAGACAAAAAAGTAAAGCATCTTCTCCAGGTAACTTAATAGGCCCAGGAGAAAAGACCTAAAGATGCTAATATTGTGGGCTACACAAAGAAAGTCTGTGAGTTAGCCTTCAGTAAAGCTGTGGGGCAGCAAAGCTGTACTAAGCCTCACCCACGTGCACAGAGCACGTGTGCAATCAGACAGTTAAGGATCACAATACACTTTTTAAAGGCCAAAATAAATAGTTAAAAAGCAATGCACAGGAAACTGACTATCCTGAATGACTGAATGAATAATGATTGTTGCATTGGATCAATGTAGATTTTCTAATATGGATGTGTGAATATAGATGTTTAAGATATGGTTTTCATTTTTTGTGTGTGTGCTGCACAGTGGACAAAAATTGTAAATGGAAAGACAAAGTTAAAACTAATCTGCATAATTTAAACAACCCTATTCAAAAAACAATCGTATTAACATGGCCTACAATAGAGTTGAATAAAACAAACACCAGCTTCCATGAGGTAGTGAAAATCCAGGATGTAGGAAAATACCAGTGTATAACTGCAGTAACTGAGCTCACTATGCTGATACGAAAGTAACACGAGAAAGAGGACTTTGGAGATTCCAAATGCAGAGGAGGTTGCATTTCCCACTGCTCTTATCCCCTTCATGATAAGATTGGGACTGGACAGGTGCTCTTCAGAACAGGTGTCCCCAACCCCCGGGCCACAGACAGGTACCAACTGGTCACACAGCAGAAGGTGAGTGGCAGGAAAGTAAGCAAAGCTTCGTCTGTATTTGCAGCTGCTCCCCAGAATTAGCATCACCACCCCGGTTCCACCTCAGATCATCAGGCATTAGATTCTCATAGGAGCACTGGTCCTTGGTGCTGAAAAGGTTGGGGACTGCCGCTCTAGAAAACCGCTGTAGTAATTATAAGAACTAATGACTGAAAACACATTTTAAGACATCCAATTGTGTTTAGATCTCTAAATTTTTAGCATCTGAAACACCATTGAATGAACATATAGTGTTTCTTGGTGTTTTCATTAGACTGTAAACTACAGTCTGTGGTCCAAATCCAGCCTGCCACCTGCTTTTGAACAGATGGAGTGTGAAGTAAAGTTATTTTTTAAAATTCAACTTTTAATTTTGAGATAATGGTAGATTCAGATGCAGTTGTAAGAAGTCAGACAGAGATCCTGTGGCCGGTTCGTTATCTAGTTCCCCCCAATATTAACCTCTTCGAAACTATATAGTACAATTTCCTAGTATAATCAGGATGTCGACATTGGCACAGTCAATGTACAGAGCAGGTCACCACAAAGATGCTCATGTTTCCCTTTTATAGCCGCAGCCACTTCCCTCTTGTACCCACTCCCTCGTCCCACATAACCAACCACTAATCTGGTCTCCATTCCTATGATTTTATCATTTCAAGAATGTTATAACAAACTAACCATTTGAGATTAACTTCCTTTGCTCACCATAAGTCTCTGGTGAGTCCTCAAGGTTTGGTTTTGTTTTTTTTAACCATTCTCCTGTTGAAGGACATCTGCTTTGTTTCCAGTTTGGGGCTGTTATGAATAAAGCTGCCATGAACATTCATGTATAGGTTCATGTGTGTGAACACAAGTCTTCACTTCTCTGGGATAAATGAGTAATTGCTAGGTCATATGGTAGCTGCCAAACCATCTTCCAGAGTAGCGGTACCACCTGATATTCCCACCAGCAATGTGATCCACTTTCTCTGTGTTCCCGCCAGCATTACTGTTGTCACTTTTTTAATTTTTAGCTATGCTGATAGATGTGTAGTGGTATCTTATGTGGTTTTAATTAGCATTTCCCTAATGGCTAATAATATTGAACATCTTTTTAATGTGCTTGTTTGCAACCTGTATATCATCAGTGAAACGTGTCTTCATGTCTTTTACTGATATTCTAATTGGATTATTTATTTTTTGCTGTTGAATTTTGAGAGACTTTTATACATCCTAGATACTAGTTCTTTTTCAGATATGTGGGTTGCAAATATTTTCTCCCAGTATCTTTATTCTATTAATGGGGTCTTTAGCAGAGCAAAAGTTTTTAATTTTGATGACTTCCAATTTATCACATTTTCCTTTTATGAATTGTGCTTTTTCTTTGTCTAAGAACTCTTTGCCTAGCCCTTGGTCCCATAGCTTTTCTCCTATGGTTTGTCCTAAAAATTTTTTCATTTTACATTTAAGTCCATGATCCATTTTTGTATAATTGATTTTATAATTTAATTACCAAAAAGTTAATTCTATGTAAAGTATGTTTGAGTGGAGAGGCCATGAATGCAAAGCAGCCCCCAAGTTGCTGAAGTTGCCGAAGAATGAGCAGACAAGTCCAGTTTATCTGTTTAATGAGTTTAAACAAGGAACTTACTTACAAAAGCACAGTCCTGGGCGTCAGCAGTACCAAATGGATCCACACACAGTTCACCCCACCTCCCCAGGCCACCAGTTTTATAACCCCACAAGAAATGGACCTATTTACTTCGAAAAGAATGCAGGGGTTGTCAAGGGGAACAAAAGGACCAGATACTGGGGGCTCTGGTGCCAGGGGAAATTAAGAGATAGATGATATTGAGGGCACCTTTCCCCAGAGGAAGGATTAATAGTAGTTCATGATTAACCCAGGGTCTCTGTATATATTCTAGAGTCTATCCAGGGAAAAAGGTAAGGGTCAAGGGTTCAGGAGGTTGGTTTTAAAATGAAGTTAGCTTTTCAAGATGGAGTCAGCTCTGTGTGTATAGTATGATGCTTAAATGTCTCATCTTACATACTTTCTCTATATAGTAAGTCTTGAAATTGGGTAAACTGAGTCCTTTTTATTCTTTTTCAAAATTGTTTTAGCTATTATAGTTCTTTTGCCTTTCCATTTAAACTTTAAAATAATCTTGTCTATGTCTACCATAAAATCTTGCCGAAATTTTGATATGAATTGTGTTAAACCTATATATCAGTTTTGGAAGAACTGAGATATTTACTATGTTGAGTCTTCCAATCCATAGTGTCTATCTCATTTATTTAAATCTTCTTGATTTCTTTCATCAGTGTTTTAGCATATAAGTCTGCACATGTTTTGTTAGATTTACACCTAAGTATTTCATTTATTTGGATGATTGTAAATGGTATTATATTTTCACCTTCAGCGTCCATGTGTTTATTGCTGGTATATAGAAATACAATTGATTTTTGTATATCGATCTTACATCCTGCCATCTTGCTGAACTCCCTTATTAATTCAGGAGTCTTTTTGTAGATTTTTGGGACTTTCTACTAGACAATCATATCATCTGCAAATAGGAAAAGTTTTATTTCTTTGTTTCTGATCTAGTATCTTTTCTTTCTTTTTCTTCATATATCACACTGGGTAGAACTTCTGAGTTAAAGTTATGAGAATGGACAGTCTTGTTCATGATCTTAGGAGAAAAACATTTTGTTTTTACCATTAATTAAAATATTAATCATAGGTTTTTTGGTAAATGTTCTTTATCGAATTGAGGAAGTTCCCTTCTAATACTATTTTTATGAGTTTTTTTTTAATCATGAAAGGGTGTTCAATTTTGTCAAATGTTTTTTTCTTCAGTAATTAATTGATAGTATCACTCAGGTTTTCTTCAGTCTTCCTAGGTTTTTAGGTGGATTGCACTGATTGATTTTTGAATATTAAGATAGTTTTGTTTCTCCAGAACAAATCTCATTTGATCATGGTGTATAATTATTTTTATATATTACTGAACTAATTTGCTAATATTTTGTTAAGGATTTTTACATCTATATTCATGAGAGATAATATAGTCTGCATTTTTTTTTTTTTTTTTTTTGATATTGTCTTTGTCTAGTTTTAGTATCATGGTATTATTAGCTTCATGAAATAAATTGAGAAGCCTATTTTCTGGAAGAGATTGTGTTCATTCTTATTTAAACTTTTGTTAAAATTTTCTAATAAAGCCATCTGGGCTTAGAGGTTTCTTTTTTTTAGTAGTTTTTAATTTATGAGTTCAATTTCCTCAGTAGTTTTAGGGCTATCCGAGCGATTATTCAATATTGGGTAGATTGTGGTAATTTGTGTTTTTTAGGCCTTGGTTCGTTTTGACTAAGTTGTCAAATATTTGTGTTCATAGCATTCATAATAATGTTGATAGGATTCTCTTTTTATCCTTTTGATTTCCTTAGAGTCTGCAGTAATATCCCTTTTTCATTCCTGATATTGGTAATTTGTGTCTTTTTCCTTGTTTTTTTCTTTATCAGTCTTGCTAGAGATTTGTCAATTTTACTAATTTTTTTTCAAAGAATCAGCTCTTTGTTTTATTGATTTTCACTGTTGTTTTTCTGCTTTCAATCTCATTGATTTATGCTCTTTTATATTTCTTTCTTTCTGCTTGCTTTGGATTTGTTTTGCTCTTTTTCCCCCCACCCAGGTTCTTGAATGAGGAGCTTAGATTATTGATTTGAGTTTTTTTCTTTTCTAATATGTTTTTAGTGCTATAAATTTCCCCCTTGTCATTGCTTTAGCTGTTTACTACAAATTTTTATATGCTATAATTTCATTTTCATTCAGTTCAGTAGATTTTTAAATTTGTATTGAGACCCCCTCTTTGACACACTGATTATTTAGAAAGTTGTTTAGTTTCCAAGTGTTTGGAGATTTTTCTGTTATTGATTTCTAGTTCTTTCTTTTCCTATTTTTGATTTTCTAGTTTCTTTCTGTTAGCAATATCTACTTCAATTCAATTGTGATGGTAGAATGTACTCTATATTTTTTCATTTCTTTTAAATTTTTTGAGGTTTGATGACCCAGGATATAGTTTGTTTGATGATCCTGGCATATATTCTGAGGGCACTTGTAAAGAATGTGTATTCTACTTTTGTTGGGTAAAGTAATTCATACCTAGTGATTAAATTTTGTTGATTGGTAGTATTGTTGATTTTTTCTATATCTTTGCTGATTTCTGTCTAATAATTCAATCAGTTGGTGAGAAAAAGGGTGTCAAAGTCTACAATTATAATTGTGGATTTGTGTATCTCAACTTTTATTCTCTCAGTTTTTGTTTTATATATTCTATAGTTCTGTTTTTTGCTGTATACACATTTAGGATTGCTTTCTCGGTGGATTAACTCTTTTGTCATTATATAACGTCCCTCCCTGTTTCTGGTAATTTCCTTTGCTTTAAAGTCTACTTTATGTGGTATTAATATAGCTACTTCTGTTTTCTTTTCCTCAGTGCTTGCATAATATGACTTTTCTATTCTTTTACTTTCAATCTGCCTATATCACTGTATTTAAAATGAGTTTCTTGTAGACAGCATATACTTGAGTGATGTTTTTTTTTTATCCACTCTGCCATTCTCTCTCTTTTTTAATTGATATATTTAGACCATTTATATTTAATGTTATTATTGACATATTGGAGCTTAAAGCTGACTTTTTATTTGATATTTTCATACTCTACGTTTTAAAATTTTTTGCTTACTTTTTTCTTTCCTCCTCTGGGTTACTTGAATATTTCTAAAGAATTCTATTTTTACTAACTCTTTAGTGTTTTTGACCATCTTTTTGCATAGCTTTTTTATTGTTTGTTCCCGGTTACGTTATATATACATAACTTATCACAATATTCTAGTGTCATTCAGTTCCAGTAAGGTACAGTAACCTCCTTTCTGTCCCTTTACTCTGCCCTGTTTGTAACATAAATTATAGACAAAAATTATAATCATAAATTAAATATTAACTCTACATACCTTTATAATCACATCATAAAGTGCAGTATTTTTTTAATCATCAAACATAACTTAGAAAACAAGAGAAGGTCTGTTGTGTTTAACCATATTTTTACTCTTTCTAGTGTTTTATTTCTCCTGATATTTTAAGATTTATTTATTTATTTATTCGTTCATTCCTTCATTCATTCATTTATTTGAACTTCTTTAGCAATTCTTTTAGGGAGGACAAATTTTGGTGACAAATTCTCTTAGTGATCCTTCATCTGTGAACGTCTTGACCCTACTCGTCAATCCTGAAAGGTATTTTTACTGGGTATGCGATTCTTGGGTATGGTTCTTTTCTTTCAGTGTTTGAAAATATTGTGCCAATTACTTCTGGTTTTTATGGTTTCTGATTAGAAATCTGCTTTAATTAAAATTTTGTCTCTCTATAGGTAAGGTATTGCTTTTCTCTTGCTACTTCCAAGATTTTTTCTTTGTTTTTAGTTTTCAGAAGTTTGACTATAATACGTCATAATATGGATTTCCTTTAGTTTGTGCTCTTTGAATTTGCTTAATTTCTTGAGAGGTTTTCAAGTATTATTTCTTTGAGTACCTACCTTTTCTTTTCTCTTCCAAGATTCTAATGACACAATTGTTAGGTCCTTTGTTATAGTTTCATACATTTCTGAGATTCTGTTGATTTTCCCCCCATTTTATTGTCTCTCTGTTGTTGAAATTGGGTAATTGCTATTGTTTACTGATTCTTTTCTCTTTCTCCTCCATTCTGCTATTGAGCCTATCCTCTGAATTTTTATTTGATATTGTATTTTTTAGTTCTAAGATTTTCATTTGGTTTTACTTTGTCTTCTATTTCTTTGCTGAAACTGTAGTGCATTTTCATTTTTTCATGCAAGTGTATGATTTCTTGCTGAATCATTTTATGATGGTTATTTTAAATCTTTGTCAGAGAATTCTAATATTTATGTCATCTCGATGTTATCCTCTGTTGGTTATCTTTTCTCATTCAACTTGAGATCTTCCAGTTTCTTGGTATGACAAGTGAGTTTTGATTGAAACCTGGCTATTTGGGGCATTATACTATGAGACTCTGGATCTTATTTAAATTTTGTATTTTAGCAGACCTGTTCTGACAATACTCAAGCGGGGAAATGGGGTGCAGCATCGTTAATGCCCATGGGAGCCCAGGTTCTTGACTCAGCTTCTGTTACTACCTGAGAAGAGGGGCTCCTCATTACTGCTGTGTTGGGGTGGGAGTTCTGGCTGCCTAGTAGTCTTTTGCTGCTATTTTGCTGGCTGGGAGGGGCAGGGGTGCCTCATTACTGCTTTCTACATGGACTCCAGTGATACTGTGGAGGGTGGGGAGAGGGTGGCCTTGTTACTTCTGTGGTGAATATCCTAACTCTCTACTAAGCCTCCATGAATACCACTTTAGTTGAAGGGATAGGGTTGCCTTGTTTCTGCCTTATGGGGGCTTCCCACATAGTTTCCACTGATACTGCTAAGTGGGATGCCTTATCACCTGCTGGGTGGGTCAAAAGTTCTGCCACCCTACTCTGCCTTCCCTGAGACCACTTTGTTGGGGGTTTGGGATGAGGGTGGAAGTTGAGGCTCTCCGTCCACCTTTGTGGTGTGGATATCAGTGGGGCCACAGCTTTTTCTCTGGTATCTGGCCGAATTATAGTGGTTATAATCTAAAAGTTTTTGCCTTGCTATGCTGCCCTTTCCTTGTCTTATGTCTAGAGAGAACAGGCTTTGCTGGGGCTTTTTTGTTTGTGCCTATTGCCATTTCAAGGTTGTCAGCTTTTTTCAGTTCCAAGTCTGGGATATATAAGCGTATTCATTTGCTAGGGCTCCTGTAACAAAGGTGTGTGGCTTATACAACAGACCCAAAATTTGAGGTGCCTTATATATCTAGCATAGAGTCTTCAGTGAAATAAATGCATTTTCTCCAAAATGAAGCTATAAGTTTGCCATTAAATCCTATATTTTCCTAAGTGCTTACATTTTTAATATTAAAAATAATGACTGAACTACATGCTTGTTTTCTAAACTCAGACTGCTCTTGACTCGTGTTTTTTTCAACCACTGTATCAAGATATGATTGACATACAAATTTATGTATACAACTTGATGGAATTGGAGATAAATATATACCTATAATCATCACATTCTATGCCATAAACATATTCATCACCTCCAAAAGTTTTCTCTCTCCCTATTTATGTTTTTACTGATGATTATTTAGGAGATTCACGTGTATGTATGTATATATGTGTGTGTATGTATACACACATATATGTATATATAGATTTATTCTCTCAAAATTCTTGGGTACAACTCTTGTTAGTATAAAAACCTTTGGTTATAAACTAAACTTTGTATGTAACTTTATATTTGAAGCTAAAGAGCTATTTTAATTGGATTACTCATAATTTTATCCATCAAAATAATTCGGGAATGACTCATCTAATAATTTATCTCAGCCAAGAGATATGTTTGGGATTGAAAATGGTTTGAGCTCTAACAGTACCAACTTTTGGAAGATTTTCCTCAAGCTGATGAAAATGAGAAATTTCAAAGCTGCAATGTTGTTTTTAGAAATGAAATATATATATATATATATATATATATATATATATATATATATATATATATGTGAAAAATGTTAGCGCAATTCTTTTCTATTTTATTATTTTAATGTATAAAATTTTCTGATGAAGAGAGATTTGTGCCCACCTCAAATACAACATAATGTTTACTTAGTGTGGGCCCCTTGGCCTCATCTTATATGATATTCTTTTAGCTAGTTCACCATGTCTGATAAAAAAACATTGACCAGTTAAGTAAAAATGCTAATTCTATATTTTGTATGAAGCACACAGAACCAAATAAATTTTATCTCTGATGTGTTCTACCTGTTTGGGGAACAACCATATATATCATTTCTGTGTGAGTCAACAATATAGAAAGGCACACATCAGGCTCCTAGCAGAAGTCTTGATTATCAGTCATCAGCTTTCAATGTCAAAGCAAGTATGGTTCATTCTAACCACTTAGGTCCTTAAGCATTTTATTTTTTCCCTCCTTGGCAGGCAAGGGAGGAAAGTATGTGTCAGTTTAAATTATTAAGTGCAGCCTCTATTGTTGGGCACCTTCACAAGAGGGTTTACTTGCAAGAACCATGCTGAGACTTAAGGCAGAAATTCTTAATGGGGCTGTAAAGGAAGGAAAATCCTGGTCTGTGGGTTGGCATCCCTGCTGCCGACAACTGGGACTCCAAGGGGGCACAGGTATTTGAGGGAAAAAAGAACCTTGGATGGACTAAGACAGCCAAAAAAGTGGGTTGTTTTTAGTGGTGACCCTGGGCAAGAGGTGGTCACTTTAAAAAACTCTGTATTTGTTTAGAGGCAATGTGGCCTGATATAAGCAAGCATGGACTTTGAAGCCACACAGACTGGGCATTTTCGACATATCTGACCTTGAGATAAATCACTCGATCTTTTAAGTCTCTGAGGTAATTGGGCCTAATTCTTGCTTTGAGGGGTTATTATCAAGATTAAATTAATAGTTACATTAAATTGAAAGTTACATATCACTGAAACTGACTCAAAAAGAAAGAGAAAATATGAATAGAGCTATAATGAGGAAAGACATTGAGTTAATTAAGATTTTTCCAAAAAGGAAAACCCAAGCCGAGAATTCCACCAGACATTTGAAGAAATAATGCTAGTCATTTACAAACTTCCAGAAAATAGAGGAGTAGTGGAAACGTCACAGTTCATTCTGTGAGGCAAGAATTAACCCTGATAGCGAAGCCGAAGGCATGAAGAGAAAACTACAGACCATTAACCCTCATGAATACAGGCACAAAAATCCTCAACAAAATATTATTAAACTGAATCCAGCAATGTATGAAAAGGATTATACATCATGATCAAGTAGGATTTATCCCAAGAATGTAAGGGACAGAAACCACATGATCATCTCAATAGATGCAGAAAAAGTATTAGACAAACTCTAACACCCAATCATAAAAAGCTCTCAACAAACTAGGAATAGATGGGAATTTCCTCAATCTGATAAAAAGGATCTATAAAAATAATACAGCTGACATCATACTTAATGGCGAAAGACTGAAACCTATCCTTAAAATCAGAAACATGGTTGCTCTCACTACTTCAATTTAACATTGTATTAGAGTTTCTAGTTAGTACAGTCAGGTAAGAAAAATAAATAAAATGCACCCAGAATGGAAAGGAAAAAGTAAAATCTGTCTTTAAATACAACATGATCCTGTATGTAGAAAATTTTAAGAAACACACAGTACTAGAATAAATGAGTTTAGCAAGGTCACAGAATATAAGACCAATATATAAAAATCAATTGAATTTTTATATATTAGCAATAAATAATATAATAATGAAATTAAGAAAACAATTCCATTAATAATAGCATCAACTAGAATAAAATATTTAGGAATAAATTTAATGAAAGAACTGCAAGACTTGTGCATTGAAAACTGTACAGTATTTCTAAGAGACATTAAATAAGATCCAAATAAATGGAGAGAGATTTCACAGTCACTGATTGATTGGAAGACTCAATATTATTAAGATGGTAGGTGTCCCCAAATTGGTATTCAATAAAGGTCAATTGGGAGAGAAATGCCTTTTTGATCCCTATCAAAATCTCAGCATTTGTTGTTGTTGCAGAAATTGACACGCTTACAAGTTAATCCTAAAACTTATGTAAAAAGGGCCCGATATTGCCAAAACAGTCTCGTAAGTTTGAGGACTTGTACTTCCCAATATCAAAACTTAGTACAAAGCTACAATAGTTAAGACTATATGGTACTGGCATAAGGATAGACATATAGGTCAATGGAACAGAATTCAGAGTCTAGAAGTAAACCCTTATATTTATGATCAATTGATTTTTCAACAAAAGTATTCAATGAGGAAAGAATAGTCTTCAGCAAATGGTGCTGGGACAATGGGATATACACATGTAAAAAAATGAATCTAGACTCTTACACCATACAAAATGCTAACTCAAAATTGATCATAAATCTGATGTAAAACCTAAAGCTATAAAACTTTCAGAAGAAATATAGTAGAAAATATTCATGACCTTGAGTCAAGGAAATGTTTCTTTCATATGGTACCAAAAGCATCATCTGTAAAAGAAAAAAAAAATGAATTGTACTGCATTAAAATTAAAAACTTATGTTTTGAAATGGAAAGATAAACCACAACATAGGGGAAATATATACAAAACATATACCTGATAAAGGACATATCAAAATATATAAAGAATTCATAATGACTCCATAAGAAGAGAAGTTATTGTAAAATGGGCAAAAGATTTGAATAGACATTTCACCAAAAAAGATGTATATGGTCAGTAAGCACGCATAAAGGTGCTCAACATGATTAGTCATTAAAACTAGAATGAAAAAACATTTCACATACACAGAAATGTTATAATAAAAAAGATAGACAATAATAAGTATGGGAAGGAATATAAAGAAATTAGAACTCTTATACATTGCTGGTGGGAATGTAAATGGTGCAGTTACTTAGGAAAACAGTTTGACAGTTTCTTTTACAAGTTAAACATAAATTTACCACATAATTCAGATTACTCCTAGGAATCTACTCAACAGAAATGAAAACATATCTACATACAGACTTTCACATAAATGTTCATAGCAACTTTATTTATAATCGCTGCCAAACTGGAAACAATTCAAATGTCCATCAACTGGTGAAATGGATAAACAAAACATTGTTTATTCATACAGCAGCATACTATTCAGCAATAAAAAAAAAGGAACAAAATACTTATACTTGCTATAATATGAACCATGGAAACATACTAAATGAAAGAAGCCAGATGCAAAAACCCACAGAGAGGAATCCATTATATGAAATGTCCAGGTAAATCATAGAGACAGAAAATGGTTTAGCAGCTGCATGGGACTGGGCATGGGAACAGGAAGTAACTGCAGCTAGGCACTAGGGATCTTTATTGGGTGATGGAAGCATTCCAAAATTGAGTTGTGGCCGTAGTTATACAATTTTTTAAATTTAGTAAAAATTATTGAATTATACCCTTGAAATAAGTGACTTTTATGGTATGTAAATTATTTCTTAATAAAACTATTAACAATTAAATGAGTTTATATTCTAGTGGCTGGTACATGGTCCTCAATAAATAATAGTATTATTCTTTGAGGATATATTTCATCTTCTGAGCTCAGACCTAATGCCTCAGAGGTCAAGGATGGCAAGAAGTCCTAACAGCTAGCACTTTATGATCACTCACTGTGTTCCAGACTCCATGCTAACTGCTTTAGATTTGTTACCTCCTGTAATCCTCACAACAGTTTTCTGACACAGGTGGTATTATTATGCCTGTTCTACAGATAAGGAAGTGGAAGCTTTGTTAAGGCCTCTCTCTGGGCCAAGACATAGAGAATCTTTCACCTTCAACAGATCTAACCTGTCCTAATGCACTGAGAACCTTTAAGACCTAAGAATTTCTAGTCTGATCATGGGGCCAGCTAGGTGGCTCTGAGCATCTCTATGCTTGGCCCTGTTGAAGCTTCCTGTTTGGAACCTTGCTATTCTGGATTACCTGACAGTTCAGCTGTGTGATGGTATTATTGGTCACCATCACAGTAATTGCCTGCCTGAGTCCGACTCATGTTTATTCTTGTTATAAGACTGTGACCCCTCTTGCTGCATGTTGGAGGATGGTGATGAGTGTCAGATTCTGAATACTGCCTGGTTGACTTCTGCAACTTGGGCCAATATTTTTGCCTCACCTCTGTCCTGGGAGTTCCCCCAGAGATAATGAAAACTTTCCTCAGGTTTTTCCCTCAGCCAGGATTTGGTAGGCCTATGGTCCATTCATTATCATCCTTGGGCCACAGTGCAAACTCGCTGTAAGAGGAAAGAGCCATATATCGGTTTGAAATGTTTTATGCCTTAGGCTTTAACTCCTGGTGATGCTCTGGTCTGTGGGGTTTGAAGGGTTGGGCAGAGTTTCAGTTGCTACTTGGGCCCAAATCCCTCTCACACTTCTGCTGCATCGCTCAAGTCCTAGGGTTCTTATGGTTTCATTGGCTCTGACGATTAAGCATATGACTAATGTTCTGTAGTAGATTCCTATTAGGCATTAATTGAAACATACAAAAGGAGTGTGTAGATGCTCAAAAGGTCCTATGTGAGGTCAAGTATGAGTAGAAATCTCCCCCAGGCCCACCAACATTCAGACAAATTCAGTTTGTGCACTTTTCTGCAGCTGACAATTTAATATATCTATAGCAGTCCCCAACCTTTTTGATACCAGGGACCAGTGCTCCTATGAGAATCTAATGCCTAATGATCTGAGTAGAGCTGAAGTGGTGATGCTAGCACTGGAGAGCAGCTACAAATACAGATGAAGCTTTATTTGCTTGCCTGCTGCTCACTTCCTGTTGTGCAGCCTGTTTCCTAGCAGGTCACAGACCGTACTGGTCCATGGCCCAGGGGTTGGGGACCCCTGGTCTAGTATTTTGTCATTGTACCTTAAACTTCCTCAAACTTCCTTTACTCTGTCCTTGCTAAAAGTATCCCCCATGTCTGGATTCAATCTACCCATCAATCATTACTTGTCAAATACCTCCCATAACCAAGAACTGGGCTAGGTGCACAGGGGAGGCAGAGAAGCCTAGGAATATGCTTCTCTTCTAGGAGCTTTCGGTCCAGTTGGAGAGACTGGAGGCACATACATGAAGAGGAAATTTACATTAACTGAGCTAATGGGATAGGGAGAGGATAACCCCACATCTTTGTTAAAACTACAGTTTATTCTAGATTGCTTGGCTCAGATTAACCATGGTTGAGACATAGCAGGGACCTAGACAAACCAACCTCCAGGGCAGGCCTCTATAATTGGGCAGCAGAAGCTACTGAGCTCCTATTGCTCTCCCAGGGAGGAGACAGTCAGAGCCTGGGTGGGGCTGAGTCTCCAGATGATGGTACTAGGGAGACTCTAAGCTCCACTTTGCCAGATAGCTCTGTTGACAGGTAATCAACACTTGTCTACCATTTTGTTATAACTGAAATTTGTGAGTTGTCTATGATTTTCCAGCAGCCTTTCCTCTCCAAAATTTGCTTAATTCCCAAACCAGTTAATATGCTTCTGGATAATTGAGAAGTATATTTAAGCCATTTTGAGGCAAAAATTAACTCAAGGCACACTTCCTCTTTGAGTTGACTTCCAGTGTTTGATGGCCTGATTAGTCTTTTTCCTGTTTCCCTCCTTCTACTCCTTCCATCATGTTTTAGCTAGCTTGTGGGCTAAACTGGCTTTTGTAGTATGGAGGAATTAATAGTCATTGATGCAGTTTCTGTAGGAAAATGTACTCTGTCCTGAAGTAATAATGGAGCAAATCTGCCTCTCCTTTAGTCCCTCCTACAACTAGAGGGGAACTGCTCCTTGGAACCCCTTTGGTCTGCAGAGGGAGGGAGAGGGGAGTGGGGAGGGATGGACAGCGAGTAGGCTTCCTTCTTCTCCTTTCAGCATTCAACCAGGCTGCTTAATTTTTATCTTGATTATACGTTGGGCTTCAGCATATGATTCCTTTTGAACACCCAAATCCTGCTGTTAAGCAAAAAATATTGAAAATCATTGTTTTAAGGAAGCTGGTGTTAGTGGAATGCTGATCTAGTGATTTAAAAGAAGTTTGCTTATGGACTTGAAATAATAATCCAGAAGGGCAGATTCACTGTTAGTCCTGAACAATCTCCACGGTCATGCTCTGATGATTCTGCAGAGTTCTAAGAACATGGTAGCCTAGCTCTCTATTTCACCATGCAGTTTTCAATTATGTCTTAATCCTGAAAAGAATAAAGTGACATTCAGACATAAGTGATATAAAGATGTGTATATTTAAACTTTTGCATTGTTTGCATTTGCATTAGGTATATAAAGGTTTTAGACGTGTATGGAACACCCTTTTCTTAAACATACTTTTTCTTCCCATCTTCTAAAGACAACAATGAAAGATACTTTATTTTCTTTGTGTCCGGGCTAGAAATTATTAAATAATTTAAAAGTATTGTGATTTTCATTATTTTTCTTACATGGGGCTTTTTTAGGGCACACTGAAGGCTTTGTACTCTTCTGATGTTTTGTCGTAAAACATGGCTTCTGTTGATATAGCCTTGCTCACCATCTGCTCGCTTCTAAGAGGTGATACCGGGAAATATTAAGAGCTGGAACCTGGAATCAGAAGCCAGCCATTTCTGCCTTTCTTGGTCACCATGATTCTAGGAAGTTCCTTAACAGCTTGATTTCCAGGAACAAGGACACTAGCCTTGCTGACTTCACAGGCTTGTTTTGAGTTGAAACAAATAATGCTATGTAAAAGCTTTTCGCAAAGATCAAGAGCTATACAAATCCACACAGTCGAGTCACCCAAAATGAACAGGACTCTGCATTTTTTACATGATGATGGTACTTGTTACCAAAAGACATCTTATCTTTCAGTATGTTGAGGTTTAGTTTCTTCAAAGAGAAAAAGAAAACTATAAAGACTGTAGGACTTACCTTGAGAAACAATTTAGGGTTTTTTTTTCTCATAATCTTTATATAAATGTCATTTTTAAAGGAAGAATAATAGATTATCATGCATATAATATTTGTAAATTAAATTTTATTGTTCATTACCATGCTATTACTCTGTTCCATACAGAATTGGCATTTATATTTTCAGTTCATAGAATTTTGCATTTCTTTATTGTATTAAAAATAGAGGTATTACAAAGAAGAATGTAATAACGGTAATGCTTTATATTTTCTTTATCTTGTTTGGGTCCATGAGGTAATTAGTGCTAAAAGGAAAGCATTAATCTCTGGCACATAATTTTGAGTGTGTAAACAACACATTCCATGTCTTTAGTGTTAAAACAGACATATTACAAAGATAAATGTAGAAACGCTAGATCTGTCTTTTTTTCCTAAAAGAAGTTTTAGGATGTTATTATAGCTCAAAATACTTAATATTTTTCATTTTTAAAAAAATCCTTGAGTTCTCAAACCTAGTACAACTGAGCTGCACCCGATTTATGTATATTTGGAACACAGCACTTCCCTTTCCCTCACTTTGTGTTGTTACAGAGGAAATGGATTTTCAGCATACATGATTCGAGTTGGGAAAAAGAACTGCATCTTTAATTCCAAAATATTCCTTAGACTGGAAGAAAATCTCTTTTAGAGTAGTCATGTTTATTTTATAGTAACTCAATAGCTGAACAATTTATTATGTTAATACAGAAATACAGCTTTATCGAACAAAATACTTACTATTTTCTAGCTGCCATACAGAAATGATTTACTCAGGAAAACAGAAAAAAAATTCTCAGTTTCATTAATCAGCTTTGTAAAAATTTTGCCATAACTTTTTTCACAGGGAGGGGGCAACAAATAAAAAAGTTTAAAAGCTCATAAGTGTCTATTTTGTTTCAGCTTGGTGTATTTATTAAGAGTAAATTCTGTATGTCTTTGCAGTTCATCAATATGTGTATTTAGAAGTTTTTCAAGTTCTTTTGCTCGCTTCTCTTCCTCCAGAAGAAAATGCTGTGCAGCCAAAGAAGCTGAGAAAGATATATCTGGGGGAGACTAAAGAAAGAAAGGAAGAAAAGTTAGATGAGGAACACGAGCCTTTTTAAATCTTCCTGTTTCCAAGCATGCTTCCTCCCTGACATATTGTCAAACACTGCAGCGTTTAATGAAATAATATACCTTAAGCTGAATTCCCTCTACCAGTGTAATGCAGTCTTTAATGAAATCCTCAAAGAACTAAAACATCACAGCTCCATTACATTAAAAAGCTCTAGAAATGAATATTATAGTGTCTAACTGCAAATGCAGGAACAATATAATTACCATGAAACTTACCTAAAACATACTCCACTAATTTGCAAAGCCAATGATTTTCATCTGAAAATAGGCAACTTGAAAAAAAACTGAAGTAAAGATTGTGGGGCAAAGAAAGGTTATACAGGAAAAAAATTAAGAATCAACTTTAAATGGGGGCTAATTGTTGCTTGAAGTGAGTCAGGTGAGGAGGGCTGGCAGCATGATCTATCTCAGGGGTAAGGGTGGCTTCTAAGTGGGGAGGGTCATATGCTGGGAGGGATCTTGTTTGTCTAGTTATGACTGAGAAAGCCTCAGTCATGAATGCTCAGTCCCACCCTTTAAGGTGATAAAGAAGTGCACATTTAACTGGTAGTGACCTGTCAGTGCCAAGTTTTACACACACACACACACACACACACACACACTGTGGCTGAGGAATAAAGGGCAATAGTAGATCATTTTACAGTGCTTCATTCAAAATAATTTTTAAGTTAATTTTTAAAAGTATGTTGGGGGAATTTGTACTGTGGTCCCTAAACTCTTCTCCAACTTTTGTTTTATTAGGAAGAATAGGATTTTGTAAAGTGAAGAGTCAACAGTCTGTATGCCAGTGAACTTTGTTATAGGGGGATTTAGCTAACAAGTCTGGCCTCTGACAAAAGTATATGGATCGTGGCAAATGATAGTAGAGTAACTTATCTAAGAAGTAATCCCCAACTATAGCTGCCGTGCCAGATATGGTATCTTTACTTAAGTCAAATCTCACAGCTTTGGGTACATGGTATGCTGCTGTTGATCTGGCAAATGCATTCTTTTTAATACTCAGTAAGGAGGACAACCAGATGCAGTTAGCATGCACATGGGCTAGACAATAGTACACATCTATATTTTTGCACCACCATTATGTTTCATGTTAATGATGCTGTCAACAATAAATTCTGAAGTTCCTGGACCATCTGGTCATTCCAAGGACTATGGGCTATAGGACATCTTTTGTTAACATTAACATTATGCTAAGACCTGATGAGCAAGATGTGGCAAGCATGTCAAAGGCTTGGAAAGACACGTACTCCAGAGAGTGAAAGACAAACCCCATACATGATTCAGTGGGGCTTGACATGTTGTTTTCAGGTGTCTAGTGATACACAGCATAGCAGCAGATCTCCTCTAAAGCACAAATTAATGCACCTTGCATTTCTTATCACTGTGAAAGAAGCACAAAGCTTGATAGGACTCTTCAGGTTTTGGAGGTAGCATATTTCCACTCTTGGGTAGAATAATCTGACTCATTTATTGAGTATCATAGAAGGCTGAATTTTTTGTTTGTTTCTTTCTTTCTTTGTTTTTGAGTGGGGCCAAAAGCAAGAAAGGGCTCTGTGGTAGGTTGGGAATGGGGTACTAGCAGTTCTGCTACTTAGGCCAAATGACTTACTAGAAGAATCTTTCATAGACAAAATTGCCTTGTGGAGCCTCTAGCAAGTTTCAGTAGAAAAGCTGCATTGCAAACCCTTGAGATTCTGGAGCAAGGCCTTGCCATCTTTAGTAGAAAACTGTATACTGTTTGCAAAATGGTTCCTTTCATGCTGTTGAGCCCTGTTCGAGATAAACCATCTAAGAAGTGGACAGGAGAACTTGAACTGGAAATTATGCATGGGCTCAGCAGCATGGTCTCCCTTTCACCAAAGTTAATCTAGTTTTTATTGCCATTGAATGTTTTATCTGCTTGCAGTAAAGACCCAAGTTGAAGCTCCGATATGGCACCATCCCTTAAGAAGACCAGTCTGTCTCTTGGTGGCAATTATTTTACATCAAATCTCTTACGTCTTGGAAAGGACAATGTTTTATCCTTACCAGAATTGACATGTATTCTGTAACTTTGCCTTTCCTGCCTTTGCCAGTCACAGAGTGACTGATTTACTGATTAATACTAAAGGAACCTACTTTATAGCAGAAGAGTATGGCAGTGGGGGCATGGCCATGGTATCCGTTGGTCCTACCACATGGTATCCATTGGTCCTACCACATTCAGAGGTTGCTAGCCTGATAGGCTTCTTGAAGGCACAGCTAAGGCATCAGCTTGGAAATTATATCCTGTGGGGAATGAGGTGCCATTCTTCAGGATATGGTATAGACTTTAAACCAATTGCCGCTACATACTACTGTGTTTCTGAAGGGTAGGATATGCGGATCTGGGAACAAAAGGGAGGATAAAGGAATGGCTCTACTCTCTATCACTTCTGTTGACCCACTTAGAGAATTTGTGACTCTGTCTCTGTACCCTTGGGCTCTGGTGGTCTAAAGGCCAAGGGTCTTAGAGGAGAACGACCTATAAGAGTTTCACTGAACTTAAAGCTCTGCTGGCGCCCTGTAACTTGGTTTCTCATGCTAACAGATCAGAAACACAGAAAAGAGGTACTATACTGGCAGAAGTAACTGACTCTGGTCATCACATAGAGGTAAGACTACTACATAATGGAAAAATGGGAAATATGTTTGGTACTCAGGTGATCTACTAAGGTGGTCTTTTGATACTCTCGTGCCCAGTTTTAACTGTAAATGGAAAAACTGTAAATGCCCACATCCTGATGAGGGCATGGAAAACAAGAGCTCACCCCAAAAAGGCAAGCCACCTGGACCAACAGAAGTGCCAGCCAAAGGGGAAGGGAATCTAGAATGGGCGAGGAGATGACGAGTATCAGTTAAGTCCTTGAGACCAATTGCAGCACCATAGGATGTAGTTTGTCTCACTAACCCTCCTCTTATAAGTATTCTTATAAATGATGATCAGCCAAAATCTTGGAGAAGCTATGCCTCAATGAAATGAACAACATGAAAAGAACATAGATTTGAGTGATTCAAATAGTGGACTATACCGGGTGCTGCTGGTGCCCTACCTGAATCCCCTTTACCCGGCTGGTGTATCTGTTCTTCAGCTGATGTAGGTGTTGGCTGCTAAGAGCTAACAGCTTGCAGTGGGCCACTTCTCTGGAGACCTGCCTTCAGCTGAACTGGAGCCTCCTGCCTCACCTGGGAAGTTGCAGTGTCGTACCTCCCCAGTCCATTCCCTTTCCTCTGAGAAGCAATGCCTGATAGACACAAGCCACAAAATGCCAGACTTCTTGTTTCCAGGGGAACCAACTCTGCTGTGCAATCCATGCTCCAAGCTCCTGGTGAGACAAGGCTAATCTCTAGCTGAGACCTCATCCTTGTTTAGCTTTCCTTCCCTCCCCTTGCCAGCTCCCCTCACTCTTTGGCTGGGAATACTTTCTCAATAAATCACTTTCACAAGAGTCTCCACCTCAAGTTCTAGAAAACCTGACCTCAGATTGCCTAGGTTCTGGCTTGAGTGACTGGGTGACATCAATGCCATTTACCGAGAAAAGAAAAACAATAAAAGGAGCCCATTGTGGGTAGAGTTTTATATATTTTTGATTCCCCAGGTTCTAGTACAGATTCTGGCACAGAGTATATTTTCAATAAAATTTTTGAATTAATATGTGAACAAAGATAATGCATTTGATTTTGAATAATGCTGAGCTAGAGGTGACCTGGGACTTAAACAGACTGTCAAATACACAGTGGGATATATCTGTTTAGGTCTCAAAACATAGGTCTGGATCAGAGATAAATATTTCGAAGTTAGAGATAATAATCAAAGCCATAAGTCCAATTGACATCATCCAAGATATACAAATAAAAGAAGTTAAAAAATGGAATCCTGGGTAACACTTTAGTTCAGGCACCCACTCTTATGATCATGTTCTTGACACTGTCATCAATAATAACTGCATTATTTACTAATCAAGATTTTAAGCGACCCACCTGTTACCCTTCTAGCTTGTTTAGTCTAATCTATAGCAAATATCAAACACAATGGTGAAATATTGAAAACTTTCCCTTCATAATCGAGAATGAGAAGAAGGATGCTGGCAATACCAGTTTTACTACTCAACATTTACTGGAGGCCCTAGTCAGTACAATAAGGCAAGAAAAAGGGCAAAGGGTATAAGATTTGAAAGTAGGAAATCAAACTGTCATTATTTTAATTCTGAATATAGAAAATCCAAAGAATCCACAGAACTGGAGTACACATGCAAATTCAATTGAGTATTTCCATGGGAAAAAGGATTGAGAATCTTACTTTGTACCATATGCAAAAGTTAATTCCAAGTGTTGATCTAAATATGAAAAATGAAGCACCAAAGCTTCCAGAAGATAACATAGGATAATATTTTTATAACTTTGGGATATGCAAAAGTTTTAAATAGGACAATCAAAAATATTAACCATAAAGGAAAAGATTCCTAAGTTTGAATGTATTAAAATTAGGAACTCTGGTCATTGAAAGAGACCATTAAGTGAAGAAGCAAGTAAGAGTGGGAGAAGATATTTGCAATAAATATATTCAGCTATGGGCTTATATCCAGCATATATAAAGAAACTTCTACAAATTAATAAGAATAAAGATAATTCAGTAGAAACTTAGGCAAGAAAATTGAGACACTTTACAGTAGAGGATATCAAAATGGCCAATAAACATATGAAAAGGACCTCAAACTTTTTAGTCACCAGAGAAATAAGAGTTAAAACCACTCTTAAGTAAGATGTTTCTACACACTGACCATAAAAGCTAAATTTAAAAATACCAGTAATACCAAGTGTTAGAAAGAATACGGAACAAGGAGAACACTTGCACATTACTTGTTGGGGTGCTAACTGGCTCAAATAGTTAGGAAAGCAGCTTGGCAGTACCTCTTAAAGCTGACCTTATACATATCCTATTACCTAGCAATTCCACCCTTAGGTATATATCCAATGGAAATTATACACATGTCCACCAAAAGACACATATGATGGTTTTAGCAGCATTATTCATAATAGCCCCTCAAACAGAAAATAAATATTCGTCAATAGTAGAATGGATAAACTATAGCATCATTGCATATAGCATTTATATACAATGGAATATATACAGAAACAAAAATGGATAAACTACAGCTACATAAAATAACATGGATGATGAATCTCATAAACAGTGTTGAGTAAAAAAGCCAGACACGAAAGAACACATAAAATACCATACTATGTATATAAAATTTACAAATTGCCTCAACTAATTTATGATGTTGAAAGTCAGGATGGTGGTTGCCTCGAGAGCAAGTTGAAGGAGTAACTGGAAGTGGATATAAGAGGAGCTCCTGGAGTGCTACTAATATTTTATTTATTACTTGGGTGGTAGTTACATTGATGTTTCCTTTGTGATAATTCATCAAGCTGTACAGTTCTGATATGTGCATATTTCTGTATGCATGCCAGAGCAATAAGAAAGTTAAAAAAAAAAAAAAAAACAGGCACAAAAGATCACTGTAGCTCTTTGAAATATAGAGATCCTTAAGGGCTCATGGAATGTCTGGGAGTGAGTCCCAAACACTTGTATTTTAAAAAACGACACTGTAATTCTGGCTTGCACTAGAGGTAAATGAACAATGATTACAATACTTCATGAAATATTATGGATCTCTTTTCCCTCTATAGATAGGCATGGCCAAACGACTCAGACTCATCTGGGAATCCTATTCATGGAGCAACATTTTTTTCTTTTTAACAACTATGTATATATCAGTTTATCTGTAACAGTGTAAGAGTAATCACCCCTTAAAGGAAAAAAAAATTCCAGCAGCTCACCAGTAGGAATACTTCTTCGTCACTAACCAAAGGACTGGTCACGTCTTTGGCTTGAAATGGAGGTGTGGTGCTTCTATTTAGCTCACGATCTTGGCTAAGTCTGAAAGGGAAGGAATGGTTGTCACTGTTGCTACCAAGGACACCTGCTTGTTTATACAGCTAAAGATTTTAATTTCTCTGGTGTCTAACTGGGGGAAAACATAAGAAAATGTTTGGGCTTGTTATCTGGGTATTTCTTTGAAAACAATTTTCCCGATGAATGATTTCCATTCCACTTAAAAGACTTAGAATGATAATGAAGCAGAAAACTGTACCGTAATTGTTAAAAATATTCTATCCTTATTGGCTATATTGCTTCTCTCTCTGTGTTTTACTTTTGTATCTCTGCCACTTAAATAACATGAAACCACACTGAGAAAAATCTCAAAACAGTTAACAATGCTGCCCTTGACAGTTCTAAATAGATTCTCTTTTTCTATTCTCTATTCCACTTAACCTCACTGGCTTTCTTAACATTATTGTACTTTTTAAAAATGCTTGAACAAGTCTTTGTCTAATAATATTTCTCATTCTTATAGGAATTAATGATTTATGACATGTTTTCAATTTATATCATCTCCTGAACTCCTCCACACTGCTGACCTTGAGCAGGTGACTTTATCTTCCTGTTACTTTAATGTTTTCATGTATTGAAAAAGGTTGTTAAGAGAATTGAACTCTACAATTTAGACAAAAAGCATAGTGCAGAATTTTTTTGTTTGTGCTAAAATCTAGGGTAGAAGATGAGACCGAATAAAATACCAGTGAGATTTTAAATTTTGTTATGGTGACTAACAAATGAATAATAAAACAAAGAAACAAACCAATTTACCCCAAAATTTTACCCAACAAGGTCATAACAGTGTGGGATGTTTGGGACTAAATAAATATCTTTCTGAGCATTAATTCATGAAAATAGGGTTTAAATTTAATCAAAGTCGTCAAAGACATGAAAATGTAAACATCCCTTTAATTTAAAGTGATTTATTTTTGCTAGTAATTCCGACTCTCCACAGGTATTGATTAACCGTTTTCAAAGCCTTCACATTTTAATTTCACATAGTTGAAAAAAAAACATTATTTTTTTTTTCTATTCTTATCCAAAGACTATATAGGCTTGTTTCTTATTATGCAAACATTTTCAAAGCTATGCATAGCAGTAGCAATAAAAGTTAAGTGAGGCATCTGTAAATTAGTCCATAAAAACAAACACAACATGTGTTCCAGTTTTACTTATCTTGAAATATATCTTTTTAAAAAAAATTCATTCTCCCAAACCATAATTACCATGGAAACAGAACAGCAAATTAAACTGAAATAACATGGTTTATGATGTGCACAATCAGATAAAACATCCCACAATTCAAATAGATTATAACAATTGCATAGTACATCTGCATAGAATCTTCAGCTGAATCTTTTAATTTAAGTGAGGCTACCATCTACACTTCAAAGCACGGGGGCAAAAGTAAGATAATTATAGAAGTGATTCAAGAAATACACAGCTCTCTGTAATCTCAATTATACAGAGATTTGGAGGAAAGTATTATTTGTCCTAAATTATCTAAATAATTATCTCAATTATCCATTTTGCTTTGGATGTAGAGATATAGTTTTATGATGTTAATTACTAAAATTTATATAAGAACATTCTTTTTATTGTAAGATCAATAAAATGTAGAGATCGAAAGGAAAGACTACGTTATGAAGTATAGTACTTTTGCTTTAAATCATCTTTATATCTGACGAGTTCTTCTTCTAGAACTTGCTATTCAAATACTTCATAAAACCACCTTGCATAAAATGCTAAGTATATCAATTTAAAAGCCATCTTAAAAATTATTTCAGGAGGCTTTTAATACCCCCTCACAAGCTGGGTCTGTTCAATTATCTTTTTCACAGGCCCTGTTCCAAGGTCTCTGCCTATATTTGCCAGGAGGGCAGGATCTGATTGCTTTGTTGGGGAGAACTTCACCCTCTTGAGATTGAGTCAACTCGAGCCACAGATTTCAGAGTCGCCTGACTTCACATGCTATAGGATAATGTCCTCAGCATGGGACGGCATACCTTCAGAAACGCTTGCAGCCTCACCTTCTAACACTCCACATAATTCTTCCTAGTCTGTGAACCACTCAATATTTCCTGTCCTAGAACTGTTCAGCTGGCTATGTTTTGCTCTTTATAAGCAACACCATGCTATAAAATTTTCTCAACGTACTTTTCGCTTCTAGATGTCAGACTGTCCACTCCTTGACAAGGGATCCTGTGAGAGTGGTTATGACAAACCTGCTGATGTTGTATTTTTCTTAGTATTGGAAACTTCTAATTTATTAACTAGACTCGAAGTAATTTTAATGATTAATGTTTGCGATTACTAAAATCTTTTCAGTGCATGACATAACTTTTAAAACCATAAATTCATTTTAAGTATGTATCTTAAATAGATATAAAACTCCCCTTATTACAAAATTCATTGTCATTAAAATTAGTTATATATTAATAGCTCTGAATACCACTACTCCAAATTAGCTTGTAAATTATCCTAAACTTCCAAACCTAACTTTAAAAAACTTTAAAAATATTCAATATATCTTCATCAAATTCAATTACATCTCATTCATCATTTTTTTTAAAAGTGCCAAATAACTCTCTTATTGGAAAGCAAATCCTTTGGAATATCCTAAAATACGTTTTAAGTGGATGACCATGAAAAACTTTGTATCACTTCTAACAGGAGTGAAAAACAACAAAAATTGAGTTTCCTCTGAGTACATAAAAGATTACTTTAATAATGTACTATACAAATCTTTCTTAGTTAAATAAGAAGTAGCTACAAATTAGACTACAGACTCTAAAATTTCGTGGAACATTATCTTCATATCTACTTTTATCTAAAAGCTTTTTCCTTTCTCCAGTAGTTTAATAAGACCTTTTGGCATTACCTGTTGATATATGTAAATATAATTCGTGTATTTTCAGATTTTTTTGTTTCACAAATACATATAGTTTTTACTATTTGACTGCACTGAGCGGTGCTATGAGTGAAAGAAAGAATATTTCATTTTTCACTTGCTAAATGTAATAGATATGTGCTTTGTGGTTCTCCACTGGTGAGTTCACAGTGTCTGCATCTCAACAACGCTTTCCCCATAGCGGGTTTTACATAGTAATAATTATTCAGAGCATTCGAAATGCTGTTTCTTTTAAAAACCAGGTCACTGGAGGACACTGAAACCAGACAAGGCATTAAAACAAATTTAATGAAACTTTCAACAAATGAGACTGGGAGGACACAAGGCTTTACAGCAGGAATAGTAGTCCAAACTGCTTATTAAGATAATCTCCTGCTGAGCGTTTTACCTGTTATGCTGCTTTCTGTGTCCCCTATAGCCTTGTTTTTGTTAGGCACTTTTAACACATCCTGTACTGCCTGACAAAGAGAAAAAAGGGGCAATCTGAACAATAAAATACTTAAAAAAAAATGATAAAAGGCAGAGTGTCTTTTTGTTTACATAGGAACACCTGGTAGCTTCACCTAAGGCTTTCGAAGTTACTTGCACCAAGCAAGACGAGCAAACAGTGCTCTGCACCTGATGGGCGCTCTGTCAGGTGACTTATACACAGGAAGACCCTTTATAATACCTTTAGGGGCCTGCTTTTCTCTTACAGTGAGAGAAGTGTAGACATGGGGTCATGATCTGACCGATAGAGAAATGAATCCATGAGTGGGGAAGCACTTTGTGAAGGGTTTATTCTATACACCAAACTCAAGACTAGACCCCTTTAGAAAGATTTTCAGGCATACTGGCCAGTCAGCATGGGCACCTTCACCAGGGACCTGGCCCACAACTGTCTCTGTGTCCATTTGTATCCTCCCATACGCTCTGGTAGTGCTGCCTGCCCACCACAGGCCCCACCACCTGTACTTTTGGGGGTAGCAGCTAATCTTCCCTCATTCCCTTCTTCAACCTCTTGAAGAGAGGTTATTAATTTAGCCTTTTTGAGTGGTTGCTGTTTCTTGAATCAGATTAGGATATATCCTAATATTACATACAAGGCTGAGGTGGTGAAAGTAGGAGAGAGCTACACTACATCCACAAGAATGTTGAACAGGAATGTTTTTGTAGTATGTCCCATGAATTTATGTATTTATGACCTGTAGAACTGCTGGCGCTTAGTTACAAAGATGAGCCTGGCATCACCCCTCCTCCACAGCACTATCTATGAGGAAATGTCAGATTCAGCCATTTTTCTGTCTGCCAAAACATACTTTTTAGGCACTGTGAGTTGTTAGAGGAGCATTACTATTCATACAAATACCAAAAAATTTGTTAACAATAACATCAGTAAGAATTGCTAGCATTTATGGAACTAGTATACTTTACACAGAACTATGTTTTCTCCTATAATTCTCACAACAACCTTATCATTATCCCTATTTGTCAGATGGGAAATTGAGGGTTATTAAGACTAACTAAATTTCTCAAGGTTGTAAATATTAATTATTTTACATGAAAATGTTATGTAAGATTTGCATGCTAAGTATTATGAGCTTCTGAGCAAAAGTTGTATTAAAGTTGGGTCTGGACCCATTAATTCACTATTCCTCAACAACATGGAATGTTAATAAATCTGATATCAAATAAGTTTGGGGACTGTTACACACCATCCCCCTTCTTGGAAACTCACAATGCGCATTAGCATATTAATGACTCTGAGAGATCCTGTAGAAAAGAAACTTATTTGTTTTACAGAGAATTTTCCAAGTTTAGAAAAACAGTGAAAAGCCTCCAGAGACAGTTTTGACTCCATGAATATTAAAGTTGAATAAATTAGTCTAATTTTATGGTTGATATGTTTACTTAAATTTTGAACTAAGACATTTTAAAGAGCAAGTGGATAATGTGGACAGCAGATATTGATTTTTCATATGCTTCTCTTCACTCTGAGAAACCCTCTCTTAACACAGCTATAGATTCTTTTCCTATAAATTAACCAATAGTGTATTGTCACTGCTGGAATATCAGTATAAGTGTATAGATTTTTGAAGTCAGAAGTAAGCATGAAATTTCTCTTTTGTTTGAGAAATAACATAGTAAATTCAAATTTTTCTATTCCCCTGACATAAACAAATGTTACACTTGTATGTTTTATGTGCCGCATCAGCTAATAAGAAGGGCCTGAAGTGAATAAGATTTACTGTAACACTCTACCCATTTCACTGTTATATTCTGACAGCTATCGACAATTCAGTTTCATATGAAACAACATATCTACAGTACTACATTATCACTACAAAATAAAATTTAAAGAGAAAGTGTGTAAAATTGCAGTTCGAATTGTTTAAAATAAATTTCAATGTTTATACATTTATATCCATATACAATGGAGTCAGCATACCTATCTTCATTTTTTTCCTTTTTTATCTGGTTTTGATAGATGTACCGTCCTGTTTCTTCATAGGTGTTTTGATTAGCCCATCCTGATTTTCCATTGGCATGAAGTTTTGCAAGATCATTTCGGAGCCTTTCATTCTCATATTCCAATTTGTTAATAGATGTACGCCTTGAATGTTCCCTGTTAGTGAAGTCCATACTCTAGAGAATAAAATAAACCATCACTGAAAAAATTGTTCCTCATAAGTGATACATATTTTCTGTGCCTTTGGACCAGTGTGCTGGAAAGGCCCTTTCATTAGAGTCAAGTGATGTGAAGTATACGCCCTTTCCTATCTTCACCTCCTCGTGACACATTCAGTGATAGTTGCTGCTGAACACAGCACAGTCAAAGCAATGCATATACTGCTGCCCATATTCCAACAAAGAAAAAGCTCACTCATGCATTAGGGTTTTCTGTATCTAGAACATATTGGCTGGAGTTCAGTGTTTTTGTGTTTACAGGGTATGCCTTCTGGTGTTGATTAATAATGGAATTGATATACATTTTAAATTGAAAGATTTTTTCTGATTAAAATAATAGAAAATCACATATTGATTCCCTACTGTTGGGTGATGCTACAAAGTATTCACTAAATCCATACAGACTGGGGTCTGTATCAATGATTAAGAGTTGGGATTGTGCCCGTTTTAAGCAATGTGGCTTCATGATAAAGTTTTACTTTGGACTGCCCAAATTTTTAACATGTCTTCACAAGAGAATAAGAAACATGGTTAAATAAAAAAAATAAGAGGTTTAGAGCAAGAAAAAAGATTTCTGATACAGTTTGAATTAAATGCTATATGAAGTTTCCTAGGGAGAGTCTGAACTTTTCTTCTCATAAAGTTTTTAAAACTGGTATATAGTTTTACATGAAAACTCATGAAATGCTTTGAATGACTCTACATAGTCCTTTCTAGTCCTATGATTTGAATGTCTATGAATTATATATTTGCTGATTAAACAGTAGTTCTTTACCGTCAGAAAGGGTAATATTTTAGCACAAAAAGAATACCTCGAATAAAATGTCTTTGAAGCTCCATATTTCTGTGGTTAAAGTCTGTAAGACTATAGATGAGTATAGCTTAGAACTTTCATTTTGAAGTTTCTAAATTTAAGATTTTGAGTGCCTTTTCATATGGCACTACATACTAAGTGTTAAGATTCAATACATATTAGGTATTTAAAAAGTTTATCTGTTTGTTTTATTTTTTTTGTTTCAAAGTACAAGCCTTCCTACATTTTCTGTTGACTGCGGAATGTATTATAGACACTTACAAATTTTTAGAAAAGTCTCACTTTTGAATAAAAAGAAATGCTCCAGAAGGGCAAACTTCCCCAAAACAGTACAGAAAGGTTTATGTGCTTATATGTCCATTGACTACAGTATCCATTAGAAAAAGACCATCGAAGGTATTTCTCTGCTTGTTAAGTTTTTAGTATGTGTCAATATTTGCTCATTTGAGATACACTAGTGCAGATAAAAGAGTCATCTGCAGTCTGCTTTAAAAGAGAAAGGACTGTTTGTTCTAAAATTAGAACACACTAGTGATAAATATAAAGGAGACAGAGTATTATAAAATTTTGCCCTACATAAAAAAAATATTTATATGAATAGATCTGGTAGTAAAAGGTCATAGAAAAGATTCAAAACTTTACTCCTAAAAAGATATCTACTTGTCCAAGTATAAAATTCTTGATGGTTTGCTGCTCAATTACAATTTCATTCAAACTTTTTCTCATAAAACTAGATATTATTTGTGACTTCTTGGCCCAGTGTTAAAGTAATTAATAATGAAAGTAATGATTTCTTTAAAAACCCACAATTTTCTAAATGTACCATAATTAAATAAGTGTTGTGAGCATGACCTGGAAGAATTACACAGCTAATGTATTTATATGATTTATATTTAAAAGTATATTCCATTTTCCTTGACATGTTTTTTGGGCTCTCTCATTTCATGCTTTTTTTGAAAATGCTTTTCTAACAATTTCAGGAATATATCCTCCATTAGATGGTTATCACGTGAAAATAGACATTGATTAAATTCTACCTCTATATTTCTCATGGGTTATTTTATAGGTTTATTATCTCAATTTTTTTCCTTCAAAATTTTAGGGTTCCATGGTTTTAATCTATTTCTTTATTCTTAAAATTGGCAAAACCTCCTGTGCCTATGTACTTGGACACACTAGCATGAGGCCAGTTGAATTAATAGGTGTCTGAACAATAGCATTTTGTATATGTTCTTATTCTTTTAAATTCACGTACATTCAACAATAACAGGCTAACAAAGTATATCTACAGAAAGATTGGCTTTAATTATGTTTTATGGTAGTAGGCTGATTTTCAGTATGTAAAAGGCTGTTTTAGATACTTGTGAGGGTACCAATTGTTTATGCTATTATTTTATTTAGCAAACTTTATGGATAGTGAAAGGCAAATTAGTCTGAAAAATTACCATAAGTTCTGAGTTCTGATTAAATTTGATTTTATGATACCTTCCTTAAATGAAAGAAAATTTAATAAATATAATTACAAGTCTAAGTCAACATGGAATCACAAAAAAACTATCATGATAAACCTGATTCTTTGTTAGCTACCCAGGAGCAGAATAAAGCTAAACCCCTCACCTTTCTCAATGCAGTCAAGTTTTTGCTCAAATCCAAGGAAAGCATCTTTTACTAGTTCTGTTACTATTCTGAGAATCTCACTGAGACCTAAGGAAAACTTACATATCAGGTGGTTAGTCTCACCAGGATATTCTCGGGAGGACAATGGGAACTTTCATAACCTCAAGCATACAATGGGGTAATGACTGAGTGCAGGGCTGCTTTTCTTGCCACTGGTGGGTGCCTTTTAAAATTTTTCTTTCCCTTAGTATAAATTAGCACGGAGCTTCACAGTCAGTCAAGCAAAAAAGTTCTCAAAAATATAGTTATTTAGAAATGACCTACCTTAATATCACTAACTTCACTTGCCTAGAAAGGAAAAAAAAATTATTATTTTAATTATTCAAGTACCATATATTTTAGAAGATCTAAAAATAATGACAAAAATATTTGGGGTTTTTTTGCCTGAGGTAAAATTTTAGCACCAATTATTTAATTCTCTATTTACTTCTCCATTCTACAAGTACCATATATTTTAGAAGATCTAAAAATAATGACATAAATATTTGGGGTTTTTTTGCCTGAGGTAAAATTTCAGCACCAATTATTTAATTCTTTATTTACTTCTTCATTCTAATTATTTCACAAAGAATTAACTAATTGTCTATGTGATTAATTTAACACATAACAAATATGAATTTTCTTCATGAAATCTTTAAACTGAGTGCTAAATAAGTGACATAATGGATTATAAACTCTTGAAGAATTATATTAAACTCTTTTTATTATTCAATAGACATTTGAGATTTTTCTCTTTGGGGAGTAGCTTGACTATTTCAATGACTGAAGTAATTCCAAATAATCACAAACAAAAAAAAAATAGAGAGCAAGTATAAAGTCAACTTCCTATATGAATTACAATCATACATAAAATATTTATGATTAGATATTATTTTAATAAGCATCACATTGAGGGCCATACATCAATGTCATTCCATTTTATGATATCTAAATATCCAATCTTTAAACAAATATATATTGTACATGTATGTGCTGAGTACTACAGAGGTAATCAGTATGAAAAAGTGAACCTTCCCTCATAGAAAATACAATAAAATTGAGTAGACTAAACTACCATATATGAAAATATAGTAAATAATATGAAGTATAATTATGTGTTAAATTATGTTGAACCAAGTAGGAATTCAGTTTTTTGAATCAATTAAAAGCAACAAGGTGGACTAAGATCATTCAGGAGGTGAGGTAAGACAAGTTTTTGCCAAGGTCCTTAATGATATTAGCAATGGTTTTCATGATAACTTGTTCATGCCTCCTAGACTACAGGTGAAAACTCATAAATGCACAAGTATTTATTGAAATCCTGTATGAAGAGTATAAAATATAATCTACTTCTTTTCACAAGAAGTCTGTGACTGATGAGACAAAACATACATGCACTAAACAATTAAAAAATAAAAGGAGACAATTCAAAGCAATGCTAGATTTTAATAAATATCAGTACTAAAAAAAAAAGTCAAAGAAAGGAGAAATAAATGGGACCTAGAGCAGCTGGAGATACATTCATGGAGGAGATAAAATTTAATCTAGATCTATAAATCCAAAAGCCAGTACTTTTAAATTCTAACAGAATAAATAATCTTGTGAGCCAGACTTAACGAAAGAGAGAGTTAAACTATATAAGTTTAGGAATAAGAAAGGAACATAAACACAAAACATAGAAGGGATGAAAAGAATTATAGGATATTACTACTTTCAATAACAAGAAAACAAATTGAAATGAGTAAAGATTTCCTAGAAATATACAAATTACAAAAAAAAAAAAAAAACAACCTAAGTAGTGAAATTTGAATACACCAAGTACCCTACTTCATTGAAACTTCAATGTCCTGATGGTTTCATAGCTAAATTCTTTCTAACCTTTAAAGAACTGATAATTCAAATATTATTTAAACTATTGTACCCACTCATAAAGATGGAGAGCTTTGAATTTATGTTATAAAGCCAGCATAACTTTAAAATGAATAGAAAAAATGAGTACTATATACAAATCTCATTTATACATATAGAGAGTAATCTCTAATAAAATATCACATAGAATCCAGTAATATATTAAAATTGTTAGAGTATGACTACTATGGGTTGAATCTTGTTCTCTCCCCTGCAAAAAAAAAAAATAGATCTGTAGAAGTCCTAACCCCTAGCATCTCAGAATGTGACCTTATTTGGAAACAGGATGTTTACAGAGGTAGTCAAGTGAATATGATGTCATTAAGGTAAGCCCTAACCCAATGTGACAGGTGTTCTATTAAAAAAGAAGATTTAGAAACAAAGACAGACATGCATGGAAGGAAGATATGAAGAAATGGTAAGAAGACAGTCATTTGAAGATAGAGATACAAGGATAATGCCATGTGAAGACAGAGGATTGGAGGGATGCATCTTATAAAAGCAAGGATTGCCAAAGATTGCTGGCAAATACTAGATGCTATAAAGAGGCAATGAAAAACCACGCCATCCCCAACGTTTCAGAGGGAGAATGGCCCTATTGACACCTTGATTTTGGACTTCTAGCTTCCAGAACTGTACATTAAGTTTCTGTTGTTTGAAGCCATCCAATTTGTGGTACTGAATACTGTGACCAAGAAGGTTTATTTCAGGAATTCAAATGTGGATCGATATTAGAAATTCTGCCAAACATAGTCTATCGCATGTCAACAAATTAATGAATAAAAAACACATGATGTCATATACATTGAAAAGGCATTTAATAAAAACCAGCAGCAAATCTTAGCTTTAAGTAAATTAGGGACAAAAGGATATAATAAAGTTCATAAATCAAGAACAAATATTATCTTAAATAGTAAAACTCTAAAACAATTTCATCTAAAATCAGGAATTGACAAATTTGTCAACTATCACTATTATTATTTAATATTCTCTTGGAGCTTTTAGCAATTGCAATATGATAAAAATAACTGATATAAATAGTAGAAAAGGAGAAAACTGTTTTCACTGATACAGTTTATCTAAAAAAAAAACAACCTCAAGAACTTGTAGTTAAATGCCTACTAGAATTAAAAGATAATTTGGCTTTTCTTCCTATATTAACAATAACTTCTTACATGTGGGAAAAGAAAAACAGTAACAAGAATTACAAAATACTTGAGAATAAATTTAAGAATAAAGGCACAGAACCTATACAAAGGAAATTGTCAGATCTTATTGAAGAGCATAAAATAAGATATGAAGAAATGGAAAGCCATGTCATATTCTTGGATGAGAAAATATACTATCATAAAAACACCAATTCTTCCAAAATTAATATATAAACTTAATTCAATTCCAAATAGAATCCAACAGGAAATTACCAGGGGAAACTGGATAACTCAAGCTTCACATTCATATAAAAATTTAAATTGGGTTCCTGTTTTCTATCACATGCAAAATTACAATTCAAATGGATTAAATGTAGATGAAAAATATAAAAATCTTGGAAGAAACTCTAAAAACTATATATTGTCTAGAAGTTGGAAGAGCCTTGTTATTCAAGGAATGAAATGCAGAAGCTATAAACAAAAAGATATATATATTTGACAAATAGAAGTTTAAAACTTTTTGGCAAATCATAAATAAAAAATTACAAACAACAAATTTAGAAAAGCGCTGTTATAAACTGACAAGAAAAAGACAGCCAAACAGAAGAATGAGCAAAAAATATAACTAATTCATAATACATTGCCAAATACACAAAAATATGCTCACTATAGTCAGGAAAATGCAAATTAAGGAACTATTGAGAAATCACTTTATTACTCATCAGAATGATAACAATATAAAAGAATGATAACACATATTGTTGGTAAGGATGAAAAAAAGGGTAGAAATATGATTTGACAACAAATGTTTTAAAATTAAAACATTTACACATCCTTTGAATCAGCAATTCCATTCTTAAGAAGTTATTCCAAGATTTATATATAAGGATGTTTTTTACAGTATTTTATATTTGTGCAAAAATCTAGAAACAGTTGAATTAATTATAAATGAATTAATTCTGAAAATTAGTTGAATAAATTTGATACATTCTCATCATTGGATATTATTAAGCCATTATATAGAATGAAATAGACTTAAACTAGTTGACTTGTAAGGATTTGCAAAGGATATTGTTGAGTGAACAGAAACAACACAGGGAAATGTGTATAATGTAATCCAATTTTTTAAAAAAAGTTAAAATCCCTAAATAGGTATATGATTATATACATGTATGTATATATGTATATATACATATATATATTCACACACGCATATGAATTCATATATATGAAAAAGTACAAAATGCGACATACTGAATAGTTAAAGTGTGTTATCTGGTAGGTAGATGGGATATGAGGTAGCATAGAGAAATAGAGGATAGGAGAAGGAGAAAGCAAGAAAAAAAATTACAAGTATGTAAGTTATGATTCAATTTATTAAAAATTATATATTTTACATAAGTATGTATTTTTTCCTAAGAAATTAGGAAAAATCAAAAGATGTTTTCTACTTACTTGTAGAGATGTCTATGCTATACAGTCAAGAGGCAGTTTAGAATAATGTATACAGTATGCATTTATTTCTATAAAAGAATACTTAACTAATCCCTTGTATATGTGTGCATAAGCAAAGAAAAAGCTCTAGAATGCTACATACTGGTTTATTAGCTCTGAATATCTCTGGAGTTCAAACTAGAACTGGGGACAGAAGTAGGGATACTTAGCTTCTTCTTTGCACATCTCTGCATGTTTTATTTCTTGAAAAATAAAAACAAATAAATGAACAAAGCCTAATGTTTACAGAAGCCAGAGTGAAGCAGGCTCAGTGGGGCTGTGATGATGTAGAATACACACCTCAAAACATTCAGATAAGACATTTAAAAAATATCACAAAACCATTTTGTGAGACAAAGAACACTCATGGGGGTGGGATCCAGTTTAATTTCTTGTGTGTCTAGTGTTTAGAAATAAAGTCTCTAGGTGTCAGACAGATTTTATATAACAGACAGGGAGACCGCATATACTTTATTTTTTAACCATCTATAGTACTCCAATCGCCAGGCCCAAAGAAGAAGGCAGAATGCTTCCAGGACGCTTCCACTCTTTGATGCTAGAATATGGACTATTATGAGAACATGTACATACTATTACAGAAATACAGAATCACGACTTAAGAAAGAACCATGGGAAATACCTAATCCAACTTCTTTATTTCATAACTGAGGAAACTGAGGCCAATTTAAACAATTACCATACTCATCTCTTATCCTCTCCATTCCCTGAATAATGGACAGATTATTTCAGAAATTAACAATAGTATTTCATTAGTTCAATAAGTAATCACTATCATATTTACATATAAAATCCAACTCTCAACTGTTATATTAAATAGTTGAAATGAAAGGCACAGAAACTATTTAAGTTGCCCTGTATAAACCTGTAGAACCACTGGTTAAAACCACAAGGTCAACCCAGTCATTCATTTATTCATTCATCTTTTTATTCAACCAACATCTACTGAATACTTACTATACCCCTGATGCTGTGCGGTGCTGGTGTATTAATAAGACATTAATAAGACACATTTCTTGTTCACTGTCTAGTGGGGGAATGTGAAACTACAAAACAAGTCAAACCAAAATACAAACCAAGTGTGGATGGAACAATTTACTCTGGAGTTTCAGAGGTGGCTTAATCAAGGGAAAGGTTGACACTTGAGTCAGGCCACATAGGATGTGGGATTTCAGAAGCAATGAGAGCAAAAGCAAGAAAGTAGCATGTTTGAGGAAATGATAAGAATTGAGCTCAATCTAAAAAAAAGAACAAGGAAAACCAGAAATTCAAGTACTTTAGACAGAAGATAAAAATAAATTCAATCCCTGTGCAAGATAATTTGCCACTCTATAGGAAGTGCTCAGTAAATAATGTCTGGGTAAATCCTGACCAAGTAATCTCCGTTCAATTTACTGAATGATTTCAGCATGTTACCATGTACCGTCCAGGGTCTAAATCTCCCATCATTCCTTTTAGATGTGTATTTTCAGTTCTGACAGCTTTATATCTCATATCTGAGACCTGAAAGGAGATTAGTAGATAAAAGTAAATATAAAATTCATAATAAAAGCTTACAATTCTATTATAATTAATTTTATTTTGTTAATTAAATGTTTTCTAAATATAGTGAAGGGAAATATTTCTTAGGCATGATTATTATAAATCAGGTATTTTCATTTAGTTCTTTAATTTTTGGCAGGCTACACTTTATGCTCCTTTCTGATGAGTGCTAAACTAAAAACATACTTAAAATAATGATTCATTTACTTTTTCTTTCTAATTCCAAAATTCATTTTCTCACTTCTATTTTCTATTGTATGCAAATTATCACAAGAAAAATTACAATTTTTAAAACATATTTGAATAACTATTAAATTTCTTCACTGATTAATCTTTACAATATACAAATATGACTTTCATGTTTAATTTTGTTCTTTTTGATATTTCTGCCAAATTTCCTCTTTTTTTGTGACTACTTTATTTTGTCTCCTAATTTATATTTTTCACTGATTTCTTCTACTTGACGGTACTTTGACATAGTATCTGCCCCTTTATTTATCTAGGGTTCATTTCTGTATAAAACACTTCCCTTAAAAAGACTTACTTTTGTAAATTACAAAATATATTCTCCTTGACAAAAACATAAAAATACATAAAAGAATATAAAAATGAAAAGAAAAATTCATAATTCAATTATCCAGATAACTGTTAACATGTGTAAAATATCCTTTCCTATACAGGTTCAACCAACGGTACTATCCCACCTATACTGTTATCCTGTGTGTTGTACAAATTAATCACAATCTAAGTCTTAATAAGTGGGCAAATGCTGAATTTTCTCTTGTTTTTATTATACACAGGATTTAAATAGCCATGTTATTTCTGAAGTGATCCTCAAATGCCTACAAAGATATACAAATATAGTGGACAATTTGGTGACAGACAGATGGGAGGGAGGTTGGGGGGCTGGGAGAATGGGGTGAAGGGTTAAAAAGTACAAATTAATAGTCGATAGTTGGTCATGGGGATGGGGAGCACGGCAGTAGGAAGGCAGTTAGCATTAATACATTGGCTAGGTGGAGGGTGAGGGGAGGGAGGGAGCAATTGGGGGGATCGTTTTATGAACTATATAGGTGTCTAACCAATGTACTGTATATCTGAAACTAATTAAAATAAATTAATAAATTTTAAAAATGCCTACAAAGTTACTGAATGGTACTCTCAAATTCTCTAGATTTGAGGTTAAAAAAGATAAACCCTATGTTTTCAATAGCAGGGCATCAATTCGATAATGAGTGAAGGAGGAAGAGAATTTCAAGATAAATAGGAAGGAAGGAAAGAAGGAAGGAAGGAAGGAAGGAAGGAAGGAAGGAAGGAAGGAAGGAAGGAAGGAAGGAAGGAAGGAAGGAAGGAAGGAAGAAGGAAGGAGGGAGGACTTAGAAGATAATTACAGTATTTTAACAGTAGAATGTTGTAATTGCTGTTTTTCCCAATGAACCATGTTCTGCATTGAGTTAGTGTTCCATAAATATGAACAAATTTTTATGTTTCAACATTTGTTTTTTAAAATCCTAAAATAAACATATAAAATGGGGGTGAGAGGTATCCAGGAAAGTTTTTTATAAAGATAAAAATGTTAATGGAAGAGAACTATAGAAAATTTCAGGACATCTTTGACTAGAGCATACTGTGGGAGGTGATCAAACTATGGGTCACAAGAAAATGTTAGGATGAGATTTAATGAAATTATCTTGCATTGTCACTAATTTTCCTGGTTCTCTTTTGATGACACTTTGCATTATCTCACAAAGGTTTTGTGTAACTCCACGAAGCATTTCTGTAATGCCAGTCTCAGATACAATACCAAGAAATGCAAAGCTTTTATTAGTCAATAATGAAGGCTACTATCTGCATTGAGCAAGAGAGTGACCTGGACAGGTGGTATCCTGCCCACTTACATACCTGTTGTTTTGCCAACATTTTTTCCTTTATTTCTAACTCTGTTTTTAACTGTCTCTCCAGAAGGGCAGCTTTCTTCATGATAGTTGCTATAGTGATCTCCTTTTGATGAAGCTCCTCTGTAAGGTCAGAGATTTCGTTCCTCATTCTTTCCTGCTCAGAGCTATGGTGCTCTTCCTTCTGGTAGAGTTGGCTCCTTATCTGCAGCAGACATATTCCAGAAAATATTAACGTGTCTTTTTATTTTTAAAGCAACTTAAAGCTTTTATTGGCCATGTTCAGTCTTCCTATCCTATCTTAAAACTCTGGCAGGCCCCACTTTACTCTCCGTTTCTGATCAATGCTAAATTCAAAACTTTGACAGGAAAGTAGAGAAAGTATTATCAAGCATTTACCCCCACCCTCACCTTTACTGAAGTATACTTGGCATACAAAAACACTGCACATAATTGATGTACACCATTTTGTGAGTTTGGACATACGTTCATGTTACTCTCATCATAATCAAGGTAATAAACATATCCATTACCTTCAATTTTCCTTATATACCTTTGTCATTAATTTTTTTTTTTTTGTGGTAAGAACACTTAACATGGGATCTCCTGTTAACCTTAGGCAGCGTGTTGTGCAACAATTTCTGGAACCTACTCATCTATATAACCGAACTTTATACCCACTGGACAACCACTCCAGAGTGGTGTGGTGGAAGAGGACTGGACCCAAAACTCAGAGATTGCTGGACTGAGCACTTTTTAGGGAGAAAAAAATTGGCTTAGAGAGGTGAAGTAACTTGCTCAAAGTCATAAAGTTATTAGCTGGCAGAGCTAGGGCTAGGACTCTTGTGTTTAAATTCAGTGCTTTCCCTTTCTTTTCTTTTCTCTTCTTTTCTTTTTTACTAAATTGTGCTGTACTTTCTGTGACTAAACACTGTTTTTCAGAATCATGTTGTAATAAATTTCAAACATAGTGTGTTCATGAAAACATGTCACCTCCTTTCTATAAGCCCCTGGAGTCTCATATTCCTAACCTTAGCCAAGCCTTCCACGTTAGGAACTTCTGGATCACCTCAGACTCTTCCCACCCTCATCTTCCCAAATCCAGTCAGGCAGCAAATTCTGTCTCTTTCATTTGGATCTCTCTTAAATTTTTCCCCTACTCTTCCTTCCTACTACCACTTAGTCCAGCCCTCTTACCATCTTTCTAGAAATCATTCATTGTCTCTAATTTTGGGGATTTGGAGATGAAGTACACAATCACCGAACTCAAAAAATCATATTCCATTGGGGAAACAGAAAAATTAACATTTACAACACAGTGTGCAATCGATGTCAGAGGTATGTAATAGAAGCGGGATGTAGTGGAGGGGAGCTTAACCCAGACTGGGGTTGTCAAGATAGGATTCCCAGAGGAGAGGACATCAGTTTGAATATTGAGGGATAAATAGAAGTCAGACAGAAGATAGGAGATGGAGAAGGGCTCCTGGGCAAAGAATGCAGCCAAGGCACAGTGGCACACTCGGTGAACAAAAAGGAGTTTAGAGTGGCTGGGACTTGGAGTGTTGTGAGAATAAGGCTGGAGAGTTAAATAGAGGCCATTGACAAAGAGATTTATTTGAATTTACCCCAGG
This sequence comes from Eidolon dupreanum, assembly GCA_028627145.1. Taxonomy (NCBI): domain Eukaryota; kingdom Metazoa; phylum Chordata; class Mammalia; order Chiroptera; family Pteropodidae; genus Eidolon; species Eidolon dupreanum. Next base: position 53,554,159 of record CM053510.1, on the reverse strand, counting down.
GCGCTCACTTTTAAAATTGACCTTTTATTCATTTCATATTTAAACATTTCAGAATATATCTCTGAAAGAATAAGGTGTGCTCACTCTATTTTTTAATATAACCAGAATACCATAAGACATCTTAAAATTATTAGCAATTTATCAACATCAAATATCAAAGCAGTATTCAAATTTAAAATTGTATCAGAAGTGTAATGAATGTTTTTTAAGTTTGTTTATTTGAATTGAAAACTAATATGACCCACACATTGTAACTGGTTCATTTTATTGATTGATTGATTGATTGATTGATTGATTTGGCGGTGCAACCCTTGGCTGACCTGACAGATTGCAAGGACCTTGTCAGCCTACAATCCCTTATTTTTTTTTTAATTTTTACACCTACAGCATCTGGTCTTCCTAGGTGGTCTCTCATTCAAGTACTAACCAGGCCCGACCCTGCTTAGCTTCCGAGATCAGATGGGATCGGGCTTGTTCAGGGTGGCATGGCTGTAAACCGGTCTCATATCTTTTTAAAGCCTCTCTTTTTCTATGTGTTTGTGTGATTCTAAGTACTTTACATATAACATCTCATTTAAAACTCACATACCTCTCTATTTTGCAGATTAGAAATTTAAGGTACATAACTGCTCACAGTCGCATTCCTGGTGATAGGCAGTCTGATTCCAGGACCTTACACATTGTGCTATGTAACTTCTCTGAGCAGAGCACTAGAAGGTGGTTCACACATTGCAAAAAGCTGGAGTGGGATAGCTTAACATGGAAAGTACTTATGTCCAGCTGGCAAACTTGACCCATCCTCAGGCATTATACCACCAACCCCTTGTCTGATTCTATTCTAAGTACTAACACGTTCAGAATTTCAGAGTTGGACATGACCTTAGAAATCACATGGTCTAACCCCATCATTTGACAAATAGGAAAAAAAAGAAAAGACTCACAGGGCAAGGGGACTGACCGCGCCTGTTACCCAGCTCCTAAGAGCAAGAGAAAAAACTAGGAAAGTGGAGTACAAATGTCTTCACTCTGAGGACAATATTACAAGTCTCCTTTCATCTCTAACATTCTTTCTCCAATTGTTTTCCTTACCATTTATTTGATAAAATAACTGGGTTGTTCTATAGTTGGTCCTGGTTTGGATTTTACTGTTTGCATCCCTGAGGTATAGTTTACATGTTCTCTTAAAATGGAACTTTTAAATTGTAAAAAAATGAATATGCTATTGTGAAAAAGGAGTAAACTATTTTTATTATTTTCACAACATTTAGTTATTAAAACAATGTGCTATACTGCAAAGCTGCTTTCTAAATGAGATAAATTTACCTAGCTCTAAATGACTTTATAAAAAATGTCAATTTTATCACAGATAAATGACTAAAAATAATTCTGTGTCGATAAAAGAAGATCCATAATACGAGGCTCTTATTGTTTTTATTACAAAAGAATAAAAATGCTCTCCATAAACACTTCCTGGAAGCTATAGCTATTTATACACAATTCACTTAATACCTCTTCTGCACAGCAATGCATTATCTAGAGGTCTCCAAAAGCCTATAAGGGATTTGTGCCTTGTATGCACTCCTTCCATATCAAAACTCTGTGTAATCAGTATATTCCTTCTATTACTCTAGCTAAATCTATGAGGTTAGGAATGGTATAACTATACTTTACGTGGCTTTGATCAATGTTTTATCGTAATGCACTCACTGGAGACAACAGCAAAGAACAGGTTTTAAAGCTATATTTTTAAATATCAATAAAATCAGTTTCATGGGATTATGTGAAGAATATAAGGAAAATGATAATTAATTCATGACACCTTTTCTACACTTAATAGTTGCCTGACAGTCAACTCTAAATATTTATTTTCACTTATTGTGTGTCAGGTACTGTGCTGTGCACTAAATGATATTCAATGCCATGCCTATGTTCTTTCTACTTTTAACAATTGTTTAGATTATATAGCTTTAAATATTCTGTGCAATCCTCAAACCTGAAGACCAAAGATGTGGGTAGTAGCCATGATAAACTCATGGGAAGAAAGCTACTGCTGGATTTTACTGGAGGGAGAAGAGAATGTACTTTTTGTAGGAAGAGTCGAGAACCACAGAGTCTTCAAGGACAGTGCCCAGGTCTTATTCATCCTTGTATTCCTAGCTCCTGGCAGAGTACTTGGCACATGTCAGGTACTCAGTGACAAAATGAAGGTGTAACCAAAAACAATAGCAGCCAGTGTACCATGTGCTTTCTTTGAGCTAGGTAGACCCTTTCCTAAGCACTTCATATGCATTATTTTAAGGATTTTAATTTAAGAGAATAATATGGACTTGGGAACCAGACTTTCTGGATTCAAATCTGTCCTCTGTCATGTATTAGCTATGTAATATTGCAAAAAATTATCTACCTTATAAGATGGTTGTGAGGACTTAATGAATTAGAATTTTTTAAGCCCTTAGAACAGCTCCTAGCACATAGTAAATGCTATTTAAGTAGCAGCTATTATTAGATCATTTAATCCTCATCATAACCTTATGAGGTGGGTACTAATTATCCCATCTTCGTCCTAGAAATGAGGACCCTGAGCAAGTTGCAGAAGGCACTTCCTCAAGTTTACACATCTAACATCTTTCTGAGCCCCCAAATTTGTGCTCTCTAACTTATTGCTACAAGATACCTCTCACGGAGTCACAGGCCCTCCGTGTTTTATGGGCAGTCTCCCAGTGGCAGTGATAACCTAAGGTTTGTGTTTTCTATAGCATCACACAGAAGAATGTCAGTTTTAGCAGTTTGGTAGGTTATTATCTTAGGAGAAATATATAGAAGAAAAAAGAAGGGAGTGAGAAGAAAGATTGAAAGACTTCGAATCTACCTGCAACCATGGAGCTCATTATTTTCCATACCTTATTTAATTCTTTTTCATGATTTGGTTGATCTGGGGTCACTGAAAACAGCTCTTTCCGTTTTCTTTCTTGTTCTTTAATAGGTGAATAAGATGATTCAAATCTACAAATTCAAATGAGCAAAAATTAAGCTTAACTTGATAAATTGTTAGGATAATATTATCAGTTTAGACTATTGTAGGTTGCAGAGATAGGTTATTAGTTTGTTGGAAACATTTCTAGTTACAGACATTGCAAGTTCTAATACATTCAGATCCTGTATTTACATAGTTCACCAAGTGCAAATGGTTTTAGAGAAAAAAAATAAGTTAAAAGGTAGCAATTAGTATGGAATTTAAATTATACATTAAAAATTGGCAGAATACTGGGTTTACATATGTAGGTAACATTTTTAGATAAGAAGAAAAGACTGTTCTGTAATAAAATGCCTTGCTTGGGTAAATAACCAGTAGGGAGATTGCTGGATCATATGGTTTCAATGAATGTCACCATAAAAAAAATAGAAACCTATATAATTTTATTAACCAATGTCACCACAATAAAATAAAATAGCTTGGGAGCCCATTAAAAAATGGAAATCCATCTGACTTGCTTCTGTATCATGGAAAAGAACTATGTCAGGAGAAGTCTGAGGGGAGCACCACCCCATAAAAGTGACCCAAAGTGACTGGACCTGACGGTCTACCCAGAGAGCGCTCAACTACATCTATTCTTTGGCTGTTCAATTTGTAAAATGGAATTGCAACCATGTATGGGTACTAGAAAGAAAAAGCAGAAACTAGTACAAAAAGTACAATTTCCACAGGAAGTTTGGAGAAGTAGAAGCAGGTAATGCTCAATTCCACATTAGGGAAGCTGGAAAAATAAAAACCATTAAAACAGAAAAATAAAGGTAGCTCGGCAAGGAAAGTAGCATGCTTTTCTATTGCTTGATTAATCTGGTAGAGTCTGGTGTTTTGAGGAATGTACCCACTTGTAAGGGAGTACAATTTCAGATTTCCAAAGAAATTTTTAAAATGTTCCACAAATCAAAAACTTAAACCACACAAAATAAAATTTGAGTAATGCTAGAGAAATAACTAATGAAAAGATTAAAAATGAAGAGATCTTTTAAAAGGTGTAAATTAATAGTGATATCCCTGAGGTAAATGTGTCTAGACTAGATTATTTTTGTGTTTATTTTTTATTATCAAATATATACGTTAACTGTATAAAACAGAGTACATAAGAGCATATACCATTATAATGTCCTCCAGGAAAAACTATTCTTAGCATTTTTATGTATATGAATTGTCTTTTTTTCTATGTATGTGTATAAATACATACATGTTTCCCATAAAATTAGAATGTACTGTACACATTATTTTTCAGTCTTCTTTCGTTTTTCACTCCGTAATATATTGTGAGCATTTTACCCAGTATTATCCTAAACCATTATTTCAGGATAAGTCTTAAATTTTTCTTATTTGTTATCATTTGGAAGAGGCGAAAATGAAAGTTCCCTTTTCCCGCTTCAATTCTTCCAAAGCAATTTCAGGGAGTGGAATGCTGAATTGAATGGTAAAACCTCATGATGATCTTATAAATTTAAGTGAGTGAATGGAACAAATGTCAAACTTCAATGTGGACAAGTTCATAGAAGAAAATAATAGAATAATAGTCATCCTAATGTAAAATGCTAATATAAATATATAAGGGAATTATCATTTTTCATGCTGGAAAGGTGTATTGGAATTATTTTTAATAACTCTCAGAACGTATCAGCCCAAGGTGCTTCTACAACAAAAAAGAAAAAGCTAATAAAATCTTAGCATTATTGAGAGAGTTTCTGATAATGAATAAAAACATTACAATGCTACTGCTATAAAACTTTCACATGTCTACTCTCAGTAGTCTTGGCTGCTTCACCTTAATACAACTATAAAGAAGAAACAGAGTCCAAATAAAAGAAACCAAAACAATATTAAAGGGTAGAACCACATTCATATAAGAACAACTAGGATTAGAAACTTTCAGTGGGAAAGATGAAGGCTGAGAACACTATGCCCAAAGTCTAAAATACAATGGAAGCTGTGAAAGGTTTAATATCTTTTCATCAAATCTCAAAATACTAGAACTGAGCCAGTACCCTCCAAATGAGAAAGATATAGCTTGGAGACCAAAGTAAATACCCACTTAGAGAGAGGCTGTCAAGCAAGCATGACAGAAGAGTTGTATTGGCCAAATATGTGAATAACTGTAAGATTTTAGATTAAATCGTGTATTGAAGGATAGTTGGCAATGTTTGGAATTCAGCATTGGCCTTGTGAGACAGCTCTATAGTAAGTACCTACATCAGTTCACAAAACCAGAATGACATGGTCGAATGGTTTGTTCTTCTAGGAAATTTATGTTTTCAGGCATATACATTCTTTGTACGAAAACATTTCTGATCAGCTCACCACACTGGAACAGTGCCTTGCACATATTATATTTTCAATAGATTTATTAATGATTGGTGATGACATGTAGCTTGTATACAGAGCACTCAATAATGTTGACTGGCTAATTGGCATTCTACTTTCCTTGGTGAGACATACAATAGGTCATTTGAAAGAATTTTAATTTGCCATTTGTTTTAAAGAGCAGACCCCAAGAAATGCTAGCAAGTCCCAAAAGTTTGAAGAAATAATTATTACCTTTAAAATAATGTAATTGTCTTTCAGTAAAATATCTCTCACCATTTGGCTATTCAATTTTAAAAATCCTATCATGGGTCTGGCATTGGCCTTCAGAATAGAGAAGGATTCAAGTTCTAATGAGAATTAGAATGTAAGTGAATGGTTAGAACAGTCACACTGTCTATTTACAAGCATAAACATTTAATAATCCTCAGCAGTCATTTTCCTTTGTGGTTATGGAGTATGCAATGTCTATCTGTTTTTAAAAGAGGAAAAAAATTTTCTAACAAAATTCTTAATGTGGTGAATGCAGAGGCCAAAATAAATACAATTATTGGTGATAAAGTTAATAACAAGTTTACAGGCAATCAAAATAAAAACATTTTAAAAATATGGAATAAATCTTATTTATATTTATATGTAATTAAATACCAGTTCTATAGTGTTGTTTTTGTAATATCCTGAAGAATAAAAAAAATTCAAAGAAAATTTCTGATTTGGTATGACACATAAGTATCCATAAATCAGAACATGATATAATATTCTAGGTAAGTAAAGAAATTAATTTTGAAGATAAAATAATCATCAAATTTATTTTTAATATCTAACATTATCTAATAATTAACAGCATGTTAATACAAAAAATAGACTTTAATTCTAATTTCAAATATAAAACTCTCGAGAAGTCAAACATCTTTTTTTGAACAGTTTCCTCAGACTGCCGAATATAAAGATATACCTTTTTTTATTATCTTGAGCATGTTGGCACTCTCCTATTTTTAATAATTCTCTGTGCAACTGCAATCGTTCCATTTCTATAATTCTCAAGAGATCATCACGTGACTGTAACTCACTTTTCACCTCTGAGAGACCTGCTTCCATGGCCTAAATAAAAACAAAAAGTTTCAATGCTCTTATTTAATATCATGATGTATAATACATTTAAAAGTATTTAACATCTATGAACCAGTCTAATTTCAAATGAACTGATATTGAGTGCTTTTCTGGTTCTGACTCACAGAATCTGTCCTCAGTGAGATGACAGTCTAGTGATAAAGACAAAGAAAAATCAAATAATCACACAAATATGGCCACGTTGTATGTAAATTTGAAAGAGGGAAACATAAAAGTATAAACAAAATATCAAGGCATAAAATTTGGATAAATGCAAATAATTCCCAATTTAAACAAGATAATAGCCAAGAAAAATCTGATTTCAAAGCTGGCCAATGAAGCGAATTATAAATCGTGGTTCCACCACTGCCAATAGTAGCCCTACGTTAGCTGGCAACTAGAAACACCAGTAATCCTGTGAGTCCAGTGTTTTATTTTGTTAGTAGGAGAGACTGGAGCAAGTTTAAAAGCTGTTGAGAAGGAAGATCCAGTTAGGAGAGAGAAAGTGTAATAGTAATGGGGCCAGTTTCCTGAGAAGGTGGGTGGATGAGTTCCAAAGCACAAGGGAAGTATTGCCTAAAGCAAAAGAGAGTCCCTCATCTTTTGCAATGAGAGGGAAGCAAGGAAGATGGAATGTAGACAGGTATATGTACGTTTGGATATGGGAAGATAAGACTGTGGCTTCTATTTTCCTTGTGAAGAGAAAAGGCAATGTTGGGTGGTGACAATGGAAGGAGAAGTGGAAGTGGGGGTTAGGAGTGAATTTTGAGCATGAAGAAGGTTTGAAACCGCCTTCAGTGGGAATGGGAGAGTTAGCTAATTAGATCAACAGTAAGATTCCTGGCAGTGTTGAGTACTCATTTGAGATTTGTGATCCTGGCCTGTTGAGTAATTTTCTCCAGCTGTACTTGGCTGTTCTCTGGGAGAAAGGAATGACAGTCCTTCCATATTATCAGGTTTCTTCCCCTCAATTTTACAGGGAAACTAATATTTATTAAGTGTGCCTGACCTAGGTCATCAAATTCGTTGCCATTTTTATAGATGAAGAATTTTGTTTGTAACAACTTGTATATATAAATCTACTTTTATAACTGTAAATTTTATGAACTCTAAGTACAGAGGAGGAATTTCCGGTCAATATTTAGCATTGAAATTAAGGTATGTTGTAAGTGTAAAATACACACCAGAATTTGAAGATTTAGTATGAAAAGAAATGTAAAATATCTCATTAATAATTTTTTACATTGATTACATGTTACAATGTTAATACTTTAAATATATGTTGTGTTGAATAAAATATATTACTATTACATGTTGATTTTACCCATTATAACTTCTTTTAATGTGGCTAATAGAAGAATTTATATTATATTTGTGGCTTGCATTATATTTCTATGGGTTGGTGTTGCTCTAGTATCTTAATGACACATTAACAAGCAAACAAAAAATGGTCAAGGATTTTTTGGCACAGATATTAGAAAAATGCAGCACAATTTATTTTTGTCATTAACCTCGAATGAGAAATATTGCACACTTTAAAAATGTTAGTGTAGTGCAGCATAGTAAATGCAATGGAATTAATACATATACTGACACATTTCAAGGTCATAGAAGAGAGAAGATGTGATTCATGTGTAAGTTCAGACACATATGGCATTAAAATGTGTTACAAACTAAAGAGAATTTCATATACAACAAGTGACAGTAATTCAAATTGCAATGATTGTCTTTTTAAATTCATGTGCGAGATGTGGCACACTGTCATATGACAATTTTGCAAAAGAGAAAAGAAACTTCTTTCTAAATACATGCACTGAAAACAGTAATTATTTACCTCTAATTATTCTCTTTTAGTAAAATATAAATTTTGTAAAACAAGCTTAAAGCCCATCTGTTTAGTTAGAAATTTGTTTAATGGTCTGAGAGAAGCCATGGTTTTAAACCTTCAAATCAGCTACCAAATAGTAAATAATTGATATCTTCTCTTTAGTATTTATGCTAAAGAAAAGGAATGAAATGTAAGTAAAATTTTGAAATAAAACAAGAAAAGTACAAATGAAAGCATTATTTTCAGCATTTTTTTCTAAATGCATGAAAAATAGTGTTTCCAGGGAGTATAAACCTTATTGGAATTTTTTGAACTAAATTACTTCCAAAAATCTTTTCATTAGAATTATAACATATTTGTGTGTGTGAAATATGCAACAGAATAATTTTTTTAATACATGTGATTCTTTTGTAAAATATAAAATGGAGATTCTTAGTTTAAATTTAGTAATGTTCCCAGATCCAAGGATAATTAAATTATTTTTTAAATAAATAAAAATTCTTTGGTATACTTTCTCATAGAAATTGTTGGATAATAAATAAATAACAGCTACATTAAAATTTATCACTAAGTATGAAAAACAACACAAAAGTAGAGTTAGAAAACTGCTGGTGAGGTATATGAGAAAAATAACATTAAAATTTAAAACAAAGTTTATCATCCTTGGTACTATGTACATTTGGTCTAGATAATTCTTTATTGTGAATGTTGTCTTGTGCATTGTAGGATATTTAATTCCACTCCTTTTTGGCTTGTAAGTTCTGTGCTGAGAAGTCCGACAATAATCTAATGGGTTTTCTTTTATAAGTTACCATTTTCTTCTCCCTGGCTGCCCTGAGAATTCTGTCTTTGTTGTTGATTTTTGATAATTTTAATACAATGTGTCTTGGTGAAGGCCTTTTTGGGTTGAGATAATTGGGTGTTCTGTTGACTTCTTGAATTCCAAGCTCCAGCTTATTCCTTAGATTTGGGAAATTCTCATCAACTATTTGTCTGAAAATGTTTTCTTGCCCCTGCTCCTTTTCCACGCCTTCGATAATACTCATTATTCTTATGTTTCCTCTCCTGATGGTATTATCTAGTTCTTGAATTTCTCTTTCATTATTTTTCATTCTTCGGTTTCTCTCTTCCTCCTTCTGATTTATTTCTATATTTCTATCTTCAATATCACTGATACTTTCCTCCATTTGGTCGACTCTATTTCCCAAGCTTGCTATTTCATTTTTCAACTCTTGTAGTGTGTGTGTGTGTGTGTGTGTGTGTGTGTGTGTGTGTGTGTTTGATCTCCAGAAGGTCTATTCTGTTCTTTTTGAGGGTTTCAATCTCCTTGCTCTGCTCAGCTAGGTGTTTTTTTTCATTTCCTGAAATTGTTGATATGATCCATTTCAGAACTCACTGAGTTTTTTAAGAAGTATCATCCTGAATTTTCTGTCATTTAAATTGCATATTTCTATGTCTGTAAGCTTATTTTCTGGAGTTTTTTTTCTTTCTTTCTGAGATGCCTTGTCGCCTTGGTTGTTCATGGTGTTTAATGGACTATTTCACCACCTGGGCGTTAATGGAAGTGTATTCTGCTATTCTTACAGAAAGAAGATTTATTATATAAAGGTCTCTCTTTAGCCTGTTGCAAACAAGGTGCTTTTCTTTTGGTTTCCAATAGGTGGCATCTAAGCCTCTTGGATCCCTGCTTTATATAAAGCTTTAATAATGCCTGTTTATTTTCTTGTAGATATATAATCACGCTTGCTACCCTCAGTCTCAGTCTCTGCTAATATTAGCAACAGTTTTGGTAGCATGTGCTCAGATTCCCCTGGGCTCCGCGGTGATCAGTCTTGGAGGGTATGGGAAGAGGGGCCCTCTGAGTTGGGGGGTTGGTGGGTTGGGGGCTGCGGCTCAGTCTCGGTTTTGCAACTGTGGCTGGTAAAAATCAACTGTTGTTTCTCCGAGGTCCCATCCCGCTTCTCTGCTTTCTGCCCTGATGACTGGACCCTGCCGCAGGCCCAGCTGGTTGAGCTCACAACACTCCCAGGCAGGGCTGTTCAGGGAACTCGCCAGAACTTCTCTTCTCCCCTCCCCTTACAGGATGCTCTGGCGGCTGTGATAGGCAACTTCTTTATTTCTCCCAGCCCACTGCCTGACACCCAGGGTTCTGACCTATGGTAGCTCTTATGTGCAGATCCCATACGCAAACGTGCTGGTGTGCAGTCTGGGTGTTTTTTGTTGAATTTTAGATGTTTAACTTATTGTTGTTTCAAGGGGAGAGATCTGGGGACGTCTCTTACTCCGTCATGTTTCTCCAAACTCCACATTGTAGGATATTTAGCAGCATCCTTGGCCTCTACCCACTAGATGCCATTAATACCCGTTTCCCCTGTTATGACAACCAAAACTATCTAGGCATTGCCAAGTGTTACCTGGGGAGCAAAATCACCCAAGTAGAGAACCACTGATTTAAACAAAAGTCATAACAATTAGACAATTAATACTGTTATTTTATAACCTTTTGTATAAATATCAATACAAATATTTCACAATTGTATTGATTTCTATGAATAGCTGGGGTTTTATTAGTATATATTTAGGAACATTAATCAATTATTAAGTATATATACATATATGTGTGTATATGTATACGTGTGTGTATATGTGTACACACACACACACACACACATGGAAAAGTCAAAGCGGGTAACATGAATTTTCCTTAGTCCAGACAACTCATAACACCTTCTAAGGAATATGTGTAAGCCCCTGGAAGTTTGTACACATCCTGGATTGAGGGGTCAGTCATATTCTGTTGATCTTGTGTCAGCAGGGTAAGTCAGTTAAAATTTAAATGATATTGCTAAGGGACAGGGACAGGGGGGCCTTGGCCATCCAGTGGTTTGAGTACTCTAACCTCCTGCTACACGTTCATACCCATGGGTTGCACTTTCTCTCCTCTTGTCAGTAGGAGTGTGTCAGTGTGACAAGTGTGAGAAGCACAAGTTTAAGATATTTACTTGGAGAGAGTACAGAGATTATAATCTGAATTAAGAATGTTAATTTATTAATGTTAATCAATGTACCCTCTTCCTCTATTTGAAATATTCTTTTTTTTTTTTTTTAAGAAGATTCTCCAACTTAATTCCTGGAGAAGTATAAAAGGTAAGTTCTGAGAAGGAAAAAGGTGAGGTTGGTAAAGGAAAACATTACAGAGAAAGTCAGTCATGCTGTCCAGAAAGGGTGACAGAGGCTCTTTCTAGAATATAGGGTAATAATAGCAATTTTTAGTCTACAAGTGAGCCAAGAACAAAAGCTGACCCTCAGCCTATAAAAGAGGATGTCCTTGGCTGTTGTAATAGGTCCAAACAGAATTCTTTGGGGGGAGATTAAGAGGAACTAATGTTGGTGAAGAAGCTGAACCTTAGTGCAGAGTAGAACCAGACTTCATAACCGGGCTTATTCATGAAATACTTTTCAGGCAAACTAAAGATTCCTAGGGACTAGAACAAAAAGACCTCAAAAAAGGACAAAGAGAACTCCTCAGTCTGTACAGGATAACCCGAAACCCAGGGGGAGAATGTTCAGAAAAGCACCCAGAAAATAATCTTATTTATTGATTGTGATCGTCGTGCAGACTCCAGCAGAACAAAGACAGCTGCATAGTATAACTTCAAGTTGTCTTTAAATCAGGACCAGAGGCTTAACCAGTTATATGCTACCCAGAGCACTGAATGGGAAGCAGCCCCTGAGAAGGAGAGAATACCTTCAGAACCAGCAGTCATGCCAGCCCAGTTCCGACATACTGGATGGGCTCACTGGCAAGCGAAACACTAGAAACCACTTGAACAACCTCTAGAGCAGAAGAGTAAGACTAATGTCATTTATGTTATAGTGAAACCAGAAAAAAAACATCATCGATACCTTTTCTATTTCTAGAAAATTTATGGCTTCCTCAGTGTTTAGTATCTGTGGTTGAGCTTGGTTTCTTTGTTTACATCTATATTCTAATTTGCATTAGAATAGCATCCCCAAACAAAGTTGAATTTGGGATCTGGGAGATATACTTCTCTTAGAAATGTCATGGAATAGGAAAAGCTGAGAACCTTGTGCTCTGTCCCCTTGCAAACTTGGGGAAAGGGGGACAAAGAGGAGAAGATGCTGGCAGAGAAGGAAGTTAAAAAGACTAATCCTATGTACGATCCTATATATAATCTGGCCGGATGGGGAATGAGTTGGGCCAAGACTAAGAAGTGACCCTGGGAGTTTAAGTGGCAGATTTTGAGGTGGAATCTCTTAGAGAAGTAAGTGGAAGTCTGCCCAGACAATAACCTGAAAAAGTATACCTTAGCATAGGGAGAGAATATAGTGGGACTGAGAAATGGGCCAGCTGACACAGAGGAACTGGTGGACAGAGGCTGAATGTTTGGAGGTGGGAGATAAGACCTAGAATGGGAGATAAAACCATAGAATGTCTCAAGTAACTAGGATATCTGTGAATAAGAAATGCATATATAGTAAAGAAATTGGTAATGAGCAATTTTGATGACTGCCGTATATCCTTCTTAGTGGTTGCAAGAAGTAGAGAGACAAGAAAAGAAAAAGAATATTTTTGAGTTAAGGAAAAAATTAATGCTTAGAGAAACCATCAATCACATCTGCCAATGTGAAAGTTAACAAAACACAGACAAATAAACTAACTCCAGGCTACTGTTTGATAAATGGTTATGGTAAGGTTAACAGTGATAAATTACAGGGAGTGACCTCTATGCTTCTCATTGAGGTTATTAGATTGTAGGACCCTTAAGGACTTCCTGGATCTCCAACCAAGAATTTTTGTGAGTTAAAGAGGCACAGGGCCAGAGAGAGTGTATAATGGGGACAGAGGGTGGTATATAGCTAAAGGGCCATGGTTTTTTAGGCATAGAGGTCTGTAAGCGGTTGTTAAACTGCATTGGTAATACATTATTATTCTGCCACTACAGAACCAAAGTGAACTCTAGTGGGGTAAAGTACCTATGCGATTATTGAATTTACTCATCAAGTTAGAATTACTCACTAAAAGGAAATATTAACTGAATTACACATGTAATACGTAATTAGCTTTCTAATCCATATACCTGTTGAGTCATCATTTATACAACTCAAGGGTAATATAAGCTAAAAAATAAATAAATCTTCACCTGGCATTGTCTTTGGTACATTTTCAGTTCTTGTAAGAGCTTCTGATTTTCATCTTGTAACTTATTCCGGCTTAATGCTATTTCACTCACAGCTGATTTTAATTTTTCAATAATGAACTCATCTCTTTCATTCATTTCACAACTGGGATCTGCTTCACATATTAACTGAGGAATTTCAGATCTTCTGTCTTCTATGCACTGTTTTTTACCATTTAGTTGAGTTTGATAACTTTGTGCCTGTTTCTGAGAAATATGAAAACTGTGTCAATTAAATGGAGAATATCATATTTAAGCTTACATAAAGTTCAAGAATGATAGAAAAGAATTAGAAAAAACATCTTTAAATACATTTTCAGATAATGAAGACTCACCCTTTATAATTCTTGTGTTTATTATAAAACCTCAATTTTGGATGGCATAAAGAGAAAATATATTTGTATAACCTCAGAGCAAAGATGTAGAGTAGGGTAGGGGCCTTGGGGTAGGGAATTTTTATTTGAAAGAAAGAAAATCTTGAAGATATAAAAGGAGGAAAATTATGGATTCAATTACACGATAGTTCAAAATGTCTCTATGACCAAAAATAAACAAAATGATGCAAAAACAACTGGATTGTAGGAAAAGGTTGTCGACACATAACAAGGGTTATAATTTCTGATGTACAAAATCTTCTACACAACAATAAGAAAAACAAACAAACACAAAAGAAAAATGGGCAAAGTTTATGAACAGATAATTCACAGAAGAGGAAATGAAAAAGGCTAAGAAGCATATAGAAAGATGCTCAATATTACAAATAGACAGAGAAATGCAAAGTAAATCTAGCCTATTAGTCTATCAAATTGGTAAAAATAAAAAAACATAATATTCTATGCTGGTGAGAGTATCTGCTAGTATTTATTAAAACTTTGAATGAACACATCCTATGGCTCAACAATTAGTTCTAGAATTTTTATCTAACAAAAGAATAGTGTATTTGTTATAATATTATAATAGCAGAAAACTAGAAACTACCTACATGTACATCAAAAAGGAAATGATTGAAAGAATTATGGTATATCTACTACATACTATGAAATATGCAGAATTAAGTAGAATTTTATGTAGTAACTCAAAAGATATCCATGGCTTACTATTAAAAGAAAAAGAAAAAAAATTAAAGAAAAAATGTACAACTTCCACACAAATACATATTTACTTTTTGTATAACAAAAGAAAAAGTATGTAAACACCTAACTGTTAACAGTGTTTATATTAAACAGATAAAAATGGAGTAGGCAATGAAGCTATTAATTTTACGTTAGATTATTTTATATCGTGGAATTCAGAGAACATGTATAACATATAATTCAAGTAACTTAAGAAAGAATGAAAAATAAATATATCAAACAAAAAACATAGTTTCTTACTGGCTTTAAGAAAAATTCCAAATTCCTTAGCCAGGTTTTCAAGGCTTATTACAATCTGTATCCAACACATCACACTTGCTGGGAGTCCCCACCTCTATAGGGACTCCCAGCCAGCTGGCCCATTTTCCATTCCCAGACTTTGCCTTTTGCTCTCTTGCCTCAGTGACTCTGCTGATGTTACTTCCTCCACCTAGAATATATTCTCTTTTCTCTCAAAATATACTCTTCAAGGTTCGGGCCCAGTTCTATGCCTGCTGGAGTATGTTTCCTGATTATCTGAGTCCAATTTTTTTCTCTTACTCCTTTGACTTCTAAAAGGATTTGGATCTTTTCCATTCACTTGTTATTAATTATCTGTAAATTTCTACTTGTATTTTTGCTGTGTCTAGGCTGTAAAGTTCTTGAGGTCAGGACCAAGCAATCTTAGACTTTTTAAATGTTTTGCAAAAACATATGCTATTTAATGACATAACAACAATGGACATTTTTAATAGCACCATCCTTTCAGACATGTAGATTCAACTCACCATAATAGATATTTCATGCACTTGTGATTTTACCCAGTGTTGTACCTATTTTGGTTATTTTCTGTTAGTTGGGATTTCTATCTGTAAAAAGATTACATGCTGAATGGCAAAGATAGTAATATTTAACCTTTAATTTCTTCTAATTTAGAGGATAGTATTAGATAATGTACCTGAAATTGACTACACTTCTCAGACAATATTTTGTGTTGAGCATCTAAAGAAACCAGATGAGTCTGATACAGTATCTCCTGCTTGTCCCATTCTCTTGACTTTGCTCTAAATTCCTTTGAAAAAAAGTGGAGGGATAAACAAAAATTGAAGAAAATTATTCATTTTAAAGCACAGTGAACATGGCTTCTTTCATTTGTATATCTTTATTCTGAGGATAAAAAGTATCCATTTTTTTCTCCTCTAGAAAAACAAAAAAGTATCAAATCACTCATCTTGGATTTATTACTAGATATATCTTTTAATGTTTGCTAGGAAAATATAGAATTTGTAACTTAATCCTTGTATAAAAAATTAGGCATTTTGTTTGTTAAAAATATAAAAAGTTTCTCTGGTAACAAATGCTGATAGCTATAAGGAAGTTTCAAACAACTTTTTGCATCAACCAGTACTTCCAAATTCCTGGGCCAACACCAGAAGTTTTTTTTTCCCTTCTTTTGTTCTCTATACCCAGTCGCCAAACCTGTTCCCATGTTTTTTTAGGGAACAGAGCTTGGACTGATTTCGTGACTGTCCCCTGTGGCTTTCAAAGCTACCAGTCCAAGGTGAAGCCCAACTCAACTCATTCTTGGGATCAGTCGCAGGCCTCATTTAGGCAGCACTAACCTAGGGAAGAAGTGGGAGAACTAGTTTGATATGGCATACTCAGTTCTTCAAGTTTTGCCCAAGTCATATATTCACAGAGCATGATTATCTGTTCACACTTAACATGAGGAAGGATACGGCTTTGGGCATGCCAAAGAAAATTTCACTACTCCTCAAGTTTGCCCATGGTTGGACATTGTATCATCTCTCTGTCCAAGTTGTGAGTAACTTAAGGGTAAGGACTGTGTATTTTGTTACTTTTATATTCCTCACAGTGCCTGACAAAGTTCCAGGCACTACTTATGGACCATGAATGTACAGACAAAAGCACGGTATTAATATTTCCTAGAACTTAAACATTTCTCACTTATTTTTGCAAAGGAAACAAAATGGTTGTACAAAACTCTATAGTCACCAAGTCCATTACCACATATTATTGAATACATATAGATATATGACATGAATATATTGATGTTTCCAATCGTCAATTTATTAATTTTTATTAAGCACTTAGTGTTCACCAGGTACTGTGGAGAGAAGAGAAATTGGAAATATTTCATGATTAAAATTTTTCTTTAAAGAAAACAAATCAAGGAATATACAATAAAGTAGGGGAATGTACATGTAAAGAAATAATTTTACAGTGAAAGTACATTAGTTTCACATAAAAGCCATGTAGAGGATTGTCATGGTTATCTCAGCCATCTTCAATAATATGTCAAATTGGAATAGTTAATTTGACGAGAGTGATTTGTGTTGTTTTGAAGATGGGTAAATGACTAGTTTGGCTATGTGTTAAATAAATATACTTATTTAGAGAATGAAAGCTACATCTTGCTTAAAATGAGAAGAAGAGGGCATTTCATATTTTCTACAGAGATATGATTTTAAAGAACATTTGGGAGAAATTTTCATTTTATAAATCCTCGAGTCCTAAAACAACCAGTGATTGAAGGGTATAAAGTGGGAGGCTTTTATAGGAATTAAAGGTGACCTAAAATTTAATGGTGGTAATAAAATTGGAGAAATATGGATAGACCCTCCTTTTAAAATATATAATAATACTTTACGATAAATAGACTATGTTTGACTCTTGAACAATATGAAGTTGAACTGCATGGGTACCTCCTAATATGTAGATTTTTAAAAAATAAATACTGTAAGCATATTTTCTCTTCCATATGATTTTCTTAATAACATCTTCTTTTCTCTAGCTTGCTTTATTATAAGAATATAGTATATAATACATATAACATACAAAATATATTTTAACTGTTTATGTTATTGGTAAGGCTTCTGGTCAATAGTAGGCTATCAGTAATGTTTTTGGGGGAGTCAAAAGTTATACATGAATTTTCAACTACGTGGTGAGTCAGCACCACAATCTTCACATTGTTCAAGGGTCAACTGTATATTAAGATAAATAAACAGTTCATTTACAATTATCTACTTTGATTCTGACATTTGACAATTTAAAATTAAGTACATGAAAACAGTGTCTTTAGTAATAATGAGAAATTTATAAAACTCAGCTCTAGTAGAAATAGGTAACATTTCAAATCAATACAGGGCCCATAAAAAATTGCTGCTTACTTTTAATTTAAAAAGGAGTTTTGTAGTCAGAAGTCAAAATGTGGGCAAGAATGCTTACATAGTTCATACCTTTCAGATAATACTAATGTTTAGCATTATGCATATAACAACCTCAATCTTGAAATAAGCATTTCCCAACATGCTTTAGGAAGAGGCAGGAGTGTTAACATCAATTACTTACAAATTCTACAACAGGTAGATATGAGGCTAAGCAAGACTAGAAATGTGTGTCACAGACATTATCAGCAGGTTCTTATAGTGGTCGTGGTTTCCTCGGTCTTACAGATGTATTGGTTTCAAGATTAGCAAGTGAGCACAAAATATCCAGTAGTTATGGGGCCCTGCAGAGACTTAGACTGCTTTATAAAGATTTTTGTAGAGACTGGAAGTGTCTGCCCAAGTTCCAGAGGGTCTGTATACTTGCTTAAACCCCGAGAGTAAGTTCTCCATGGTTGAAAAATCTTTTCTGAGTGTTTAAAGTTGATAGTGTGTCAGGATCATTAAAATTAGAATTTCTAGCAGAAGCTACATTCCATATATAATACTTATAACCCCTCTACTAAATATTGAGAAATGGAACAAACATTTCTTTGGTAATTACTGTATGTCAAGGACTCTACGAACCTCCACATATAAGACAGGTTTAACTTTCTATTATGAAAATTTTCATACATAAAAGTAGAGAGTATAATAAACTCCCATGTACCCTTCACCCAATTTAACAACCATCGACTTACTGTTTTTATTTCACCTCTCTATTCACCCTTTTTTACTGGAATATTTTAAGGCTACTTCCAGACCTCATGTATTTCACCCCTAAATGTTTCAGTGTGCATCTAAATTCACATATGTTTATATATATTTTTCTTTCATAATCATAATGTCACCTATAAGATATTTTTGGCCTCATTTATTGGTGATAAAATGGAATCTCTGTGAGGTTAACAACCTGCCCAACACTCACAGGGCAAATAAATGAGTCAGTCAGGACCTGGTTTAAATTTTAAACTGTTGTGTTCTTCTGCCATAGCATGCTGCTTTCCATTTCTCTATTACTATATCAGTGTATAAATGCCTGTCCCAAAGGAACAAAATGCTGAGATGCAGACTAAAACTAGAACAGTCAATCTCTTACATATTAATTTTTCAGATAACTTTAAAACAGGTATGTGAAGCATTTCTATAATTATATAGATTAAATTGTATATAGTGTGCTTAAAATTTTTTATATAAATACAAACATATCAAATCATACTTTGTGGCTAATTTCCAGTATAATTTCATGATATGTTTTATGAAAATATTTCGTTTCCCAAATGTAAAATGTATACACACGAAGTACTTAATATTATTTTAAGGCTTTTCTTTGAAGAATTTTTATGAACGTGGTTCTCTCACTAAACCCCATGAGAAGTCAATCGAATGAATAGTCCGTGACTTGACTTCTGCA
Organism: Eidolon dupreanum; assembly: GCA_028627145.1. Classification (NCBI taxonomy): domain Eukaryota; kingdom Metazoa; phylum Chordata; class Mammalia; order Chiroptera; family Pteropodidae; genus Eidolon; species Eidolon dupreanum. Next base: position 53,534,920 of record CM053510.1, on the reverse strand, counting down.
CTTTCAGTAAAAGCATTTGTGCATTACAGTGCACATCTTCAGGTATCTTCTGCGAGTCCAGTATGTTACCAAAGCCAGTCCAGTTACACCACTGCAAGAGCCAGGGGGTTATACATGACACATTTTTTAAAGGGTCATCTTTACTTTACTTATTTAATTTTATTTTAAAAATGTACATGCATTATTCAGTAGATATGAAATTTCCAGAGATTAAAAAACTAAAACCTCAAGCTTCCAACAAAGTACTTGCAATGGGCTGGTTTTAGGGCTGTAACCCAAGATTTTATTTTTTCTGCTCCTAAAATTTTTTGAGAAGGACTGTTAATTGAAGAGGAAGATGATAAAAATATGAAATAAGGCAATGACAACTAGATAGAAGGAAGAAGGAGATAAGAGGCATTGGACAAGGGAAAGGGGAAAACCTGGGCTGGAATATGAGAAATAAGAGAAAGGAACAGATCAGAGGTTCCTAAGAAGTTCCTACCTTGGTGATGGAATTATTACCTGTCAACAAAGAAGAAACTGAAATTATTGGCTGGGGGTGGGGGAAAACTGAGGTTTAGGGCTTGAGAACAATGAAATAAGCTGAGTGGGGTAACATGATAAGAGTTAACTTGAGGTCAATTAAAAAAACAATTGAACAACACTGGGAACTCAGCTAAGGTTAAAGAACAGGAATTTATAGTAGAATATCAGCTGTTACATGACCTGTAGCAGGAATGCTCAAGAGCACAGAAAAGAAAAATAGCTGGTTTGTTTTTTCCAAGGTTGGAAAGTTAAGAGGATAAAAATAAATGCATTCATAACATAGTAAACCTTTTTTAGGGACCGAGAATTTAGAAGTTCTGGGTGATATGGGTTGGCTATATTGGAGTGGCACTACCTCTTTAAAGAAAAAACCCTGACACTTCAAGCTCTGTTCTGAAAACTGTTATGAGGTTTCACTGGGATTTAAGTACCTAATAGTTAAATAGGTATTAAAAGATTTATTAGATATTCACTTCAACAGACCCCAGGGATGTCCTTCAATTTCACTCTCATCTGCAGTTTCTTTGAATTTTTTTTTTTTTTTTGGCTCTCCAAAAATTCCGATATGTATAAAAGATGTGCAAGTCAAAGTGATATTTTAATTCGCTGAGTGGCTGAAAGGAAGGTACAGTATGAACATATACTCAATGAGAAGTCGATCCGTAGTGGTGTTTATTAACACAGCTGTACATGTCATTGTGTACACTAGAGACAAATAGCCTACCACCACCACCCCACAACAAAAATCAATCTTTATTACACATGGAGAAACTAAGAAAATATAGCTTACCTCTAATTTCTGGTTCAAATTGCTTGGTTCAAAGGGTGTTTCTTCTTTGAGGTGTGGTACCTCTTTTCGTTGCAATTTACTTTGTTTCATCTGGTGTAATCTCAGTTTTTCAAAGCTATTAGTTAGTTTGGAAAACTGTAAATAATAAATAAAGAATGCTGACATTTTACTATTACTGGTAATTTCTAACTTGACTTCACTATAGTTCTATCTTGAGTACCTCTTTGAAAATTGAAGTCATGATTAGAAAATGCAGCAAAGCTTAAATGTTCCAATTAGCGAAGATAGAACCAGTTATTAAAACTAAATTATTGAAGCTGAGCACAATTCGGCTTTCATGTAAATTTGGAATTTCATTAACTGCACAGTTAAACAATGATTCATTTGATAAATGTTTTGTTCAGTTTTGTTTTAACCATATGTAGCAAAGCTCACAACCAGAAAAAAAAACACTTTTTCTCACTTTTAATTAGTGCCATCTTGTGTTGACAGTTTTAATTTCAGTAACAATCTATAAAATAATCAGCTTATACTTTATTCAAGAAAAATGAATACTTAATTTAAAAGATACAAACAACATAAATGATTTATTCCTGTTGATATGTTTAAATTAATTTCAAAATTGATGTAATTTTTTCTTACCAATAATTCTTTTTACAACTTAGCCTTTGTATTGTTGTTGTTATTTTGTTTTGTTTCTGTTCTATCTTCAAATAATACTTTAAAAGCATCATGGTCTATCAATATCTGTGAGGAAATTTCTATATAACTGTTTACAAAAGTGTTTTGCTTTTTTAAATTTTTTATTTTTTAATAATTATAGATTCACAGGAAGTTACAAAGATATTAGAGATTGAATTATCTTCACCCAGTTTCTCTCAATATTTACATCTTAATGAACTACGGTACAATGTCAAAGCCAGGAAACTGACGTTGGTACAATATATGTGTATAGTTCTATGCCATTTTATCACATGTGTAGGCTTGTGTGACCACAACCATGATTGAGATACAGAACCATTTTATCACCACAAAGATCCTTGGTGCTTTTGTAGTGACACCTATCCCCACATGCCCTGAACCCTAACTCTGGGCAATCATTAATTTGTTTTCCATCTCTGTATGTTGTCATTTTGAGAATGTTATAAAATGGAATCAAACAATATATGACCTTTTCAGACTGGCTTTTTTTTCACTCAGTATAATGCCCTTGAGATGCATGCATGTATAAATAGTTCATTTCTTTTTATTGCTCAGTTTTATTCCATGGTATGGATGTAACCACGGTTTGTTTGACAACTCACATATTGAGACATTTTGGTTATTTCCAGTTTTTAGCTATTACAAAGAAAGCTACAGACAATTATGTCTGCATTATCTGATATCAGTGTAGTCACTTCTGCCTTCTTTTTTCTTTCTCACAATTTTTATTAAATTATTGAAGCTGAACATAAAACTGTGTTCCTAAAATTCACTCTTTAAAGTATTCAATTACTGGTTTTTTAGTATATTCACAAAATTGTGCAACCATTATGTTATTTAATCTTTGAATATTTTTATCACCACAAAAAGAAATGTCATACCTATTAATAGTGACTATATATTTCTTTTTTCCCCCAGATTCCTGGCAACCACTAAAATCTACTTTTTGTTTTTGTAGATTTCCCTATTCTGATCACTTTAAATCAACAGAATCATACAATATATGGTTTTTTGTGTGTCTGACTTCTTGCACTTAGCACATCTTTCAAAGTTCATCCATATTGTAAATGGATCAGTACTTCGTTCCTTTTTATGGATGAATAATATTCCACTGCATGGATATACCACATTTTGTTTATCCATTCATCGATTGATGGACTTTTGGGTTGTTTCCACTTTTTGAATGTTACAAAAAATGCTGCTATGAATCTTTGTGTACAAGTTTTGTGTAGATACATGTTTTTATTTCTCTTGGGTATTTACCTAGGAATTGGATTGCTGGGTCATATGGAAACTTTAACTTTTTATGCAACTTCTAAACTGTTTTTCCAAGTGGCTGTAACATTTCCCATTCCCACTGGCAACACACAGAGTTCCAATTTCTCTATATCCTTATCGACACTTGCTACTGACCACCTTTTTTTATTGTAGTTATCCTAGTGGGTGTGAAGGGGTATCTACATAAGGTTTTGATTTGCATTCCATAATGACTAATGATGTTGAGCATTTTTTCATGTACTTATTGGACATTTGTGTATCTTCTTTGTAGAAATGTCTATTCATATCTTTGCCCATTTTTAAATTTGGTCATTTGTCTTTTTATTGTTTGCTAGTAGGTTATTTTTAATTCTGGATACTAGTCACTTATCAGATACATGACTTGCAAATATTTTGTAGATTGTCTTTTCACGTTCTTTATGGTGTCCTTTGAAGCACAAAGGTTTTTCAGTCTTTATGAAGTCAAATTTATTAAATTTTTCTTGTGCTTTTGCTGCCAAATCTAAGAAACCACTGCCTAATCCAAAGTCACAAAAATTTACTCCTGTGTTTTCTTCCTAGTTTTTACACTTAGGTCTTTGATCCATTTTGACTTAATTTTTGTCTATGGTTTAGGTAAGTGTCCAACTTAATTCTTTTGTGTGTGGATATTCAGTTGTCCCTTCACTGTTTGTTAAAAAAGACTGTTCTTTGTCCACTGGCTTATCTTGGCACCACTGCTGCTTTCTTTTGATTAATATTTTCATGGTATATATTTTTAAATCTTTTTACTTTCAACTTACATATATAGTTATATTTGAAGTGAGTTTCTGGAACAGAACATATAGTAGGGTCATATTTTTTACCTACTCTGTCAATCTCCATTTTTTTTATTAGTATATTTAGAATATTTCCATTTAATGTAATTATTGATACATTAGGGCTTACACTTGACTTGTTTTTGTTTTCTATTTGTTCTCCAGTGTTTGGCTTCTCTCTGTTTTAGCTTTCTTGTCTTTCTCTGGGTTATTTGAACAATTTTTGAATTCCATTTTGATTTATCTATAGTGTTTTGAATGTATCTCTTTGTATAGCTTTTTTAGGTGTTGCTATAGGTAAACAAAATTATTGCAGTCTACTGGTGTTGACATTTACCAGTTCAAGTGAGGTATAGAAATCTTACTTCTCTTTATGTCCCTTTACCATGACCCTTTTATAATAAACACTATTGTCTTCAAGTATTTCCTTAACATGCATTACGAACTATATCAGACATTGTTTTAATTTTTGCTTCAGCTATCAAATAATTTAAAAAGCTCACGAGAAGGAAGTTTATACTCTTTCCAGTGTTTTTCTTCCTTCTTGGTATTTCAAGATTATTTATCATTTGCTTTCTAACAAAACTTCCATTAGCCATTCCTTTAGTGTAGGACTGTTAGTGACAAATTTCCTTAGTTTTCTTTCATTTGGGAATGTCTCAATTTCTCCTTCATTCTTAGACAAAGAATTCCTGGACATAGAATTCTGGGTTGACATTTCTATCCTTTATGTAATTGAAAAATGTTCCACTTTCTGCTGGACTCCATGATTTCACATGAGAAATCCATTATCTAAACTGGTTTTTCCCTAAAGGCAAGATGTTATTTCTTCTTGCTGCTTCCAAGATTATTTCATCTGTAATTTTCAGAACTTTGACTAATATATGTCTTGCTGTAGACTTCTTGGGTTTATCATGTTCAAGTTTCACTCAGCTTCTTGAATCTGTATGTTTACATCTTTTCCCAAGTTTTGAAACTTTCCAACCATTACTTCTTTGTACAGTTTTTCAGTCCTACTTTCCTCTCCTCTCCTTCTGGAACTCTAATGACACAAAATTTCAATCTTATGGTGTTACGTGTCCCTGAAGTTTATTTTTTTTTTAGTCTATTTCTCTCTTTTGTTCAGATTAATTTTTATTTTGCTATCTTCAAGTTCACTGATTGTTTTTTCTATTCTTTCCATTCTGCTTTTGAGCTCACTGATTTATTTATTTTTTTTAGTTTGGTTATTGCACTTTTCAGTTATAAAATTTCTAGTTGGTTGTTTTCTATGGTTTTATTTCTTTGCTAAAACTTTATAATTTTTCATTTGTTTCAAGTATGTTTGTAATTGCTCATTGAAGCATTTAATAACAGTTGCTTTAAAATCCTTGTCAGATAATTCTGACATCTATATCAACTCGGTGTTGGTGTCACTTGATTGTCTTTTCTCATTCAAGTTGAGATTTTCCTGGTTCTTGGTATGATAAGTGATTTTTTAATTGAAACCTGGACATTTTCGGGTATTGTGTTACGAGATTCTGGATTTTATTTAAATATTGTGTTTTAGCAGCCATCTTGTGATAACATTTCAGCAGGGAAAATGGAATGCTGCCTCGTCACTGCCAGGTGGCTGCGGAAGCCCAAATCTTGACCTCGGTTGGTAACCCAGGAAAGGTGTTCCTTACTACTGCTAAGTGGGGAGTGGGAGTTCAGGCTCCCCACTGGTCTTTCAGTAAACCACCTTGATTGCAGGGACATAGATGCCTTCTTACTGCTTGTCACGTGGCCTTCAGTGATCCTGTAGTGAAGATCCTGACTCCTCATTAGGCTTCCCTGATACCATTCCAGAGAGGAGGGGGAGGGGTGCCTCATCACCACCAGACAGGCACAGAAGTCCAGGCTCTTCTCATGGTCTCTACTGACACTGTGAGTTGAGGGTTGGGGAGGGCTTGTTAAGGCCAGTGGTAATGAAAGTCCTAGCTCTTCACTCAGCTTCTTTGACACTCAGGCAGGGGCCCTGGGATACCTTGTTATAGCCTGGTGAGGGTGGAAACCTAGGCTGTCTACTCAGTCTCTGCTGGTAGGGTGCGTTTGGGGCTATAGTCTTTTTCTGTGGAGTTTGGCTGGAGTAGAGCAGTTATTATCCAAAAGTGTTTAATCTTGCTAGGTGGTCTTTTTCCTGTTTTTTTTGACTGCAGAGAATAAGCTTTCTTCAGGGTTCTTTTTGTTCGTTTGTTTATCTGTACCCATTGGAGTGTCTGGGTTGCTGGTTACCCAGTCTGAAATATAAGAGGCAAAAAGAAATCCCAGGGAACTCACCACCATGTCATTCCTTGGGTCCCAAGGTCCTAGTTGGTCTGTCTCTTGTTTTTACTTCTCAGTTTTCTTATGTTGTTTTGTAAATAATGTCTAGGTTTTCTAGTTGTATTTAGCAGGAGGAATAGGGAAAAGTACATCTACTCCATTTTTTCAGAAGTGGAAATCTCAAATATATATATATGTTTACAGTTATATATATTACAGTTTTATAATGGTTAGAAGGCAAAGAAAATACCCCTTTAAAAAAAAAGAAAGTAATTTCTAAAAGAAAACTTTGACAGAGTTGAGTTATTGAAGGCAGAGTGCAGTAAAGTGTATCCTTAAGATATTTTAGAAAATGAAATTGTAAATAAACCAGGAATTTCAAAGAAGTTGAGTGAGCTAGTAGCAATAAAAGCATGTTTGCAACAAGATAGCATTTTCTGGTTAGAAAAAGACATTACTATTATGCAAACCAAGTCAAGTACATAGTACTTTTTTCTGTTTCTTTTTACTTTTTTCTCTCTTTCTTTCTCTTCTACTCTCCCTCCCTAATTCTCTTCTTTCCTTTCTTGTAACCAGAAAAGAGAAGCAGAAAATGTCCGTGGAAGCAGATGGCTGTTCTCTCAACAATAATGTAGTATTTCCAAAGTGTATTCTATGAAACACCTGTTTACAGGTTCCATGGCCATATATGCTTGGAAAATGGTGGACTGAGAAGGTTAAACGCATTTGCTTAGAGTAGGACTTCTCAGCCTCAAATATGCTGATCCGCACTGTGAATACCCAGGAGTAAACAGCATTTCCTAAACTTTTGGTACTAGTGTTTCACAGAAAAATTTTTTTGTGAAATTGCCCTCAAGGTATTTATTTGTTGGTTAGCCAGCAGTGAAGCAAAGCATGAAATGGAAATGATTCATATATTAAATTACCACTCAACATCTGTAAATAAGGCCCCAAATGTTTTAATAAAAAGCATTAAAAAAACCAGAAATTAAAGATTTAGTAAGCAGTGACTGAAATAGTTAAATATCATTTAGAGATGGTACTTAACTTGTATCTAAATTCCTGTATATTTTCAAACTTATACTGAACAATTACAGTGATTTAATATTTATGTTGCAATGTTAGAGCTTTATCTTTATAGAACAAGCAAGGTTGAGCAACTTAAGTGTTAAATGCTTTGAGTCTTAGCAAGGAAAACCATATAAAATTTCATAATTCAAGCTATCCTCTGGTGGCAGCTATTTAAATTGTAGGCAAAATGTCTAGGTAGACTTAAGAGCTAGTTTTATAAGATCATATCTACTACGTGACATCAAATGTTTCATATTCATTATTAATGGCTGGTCCCCTCCCTAAAAAGGTACTTAAGGAGGAGCATTAACTACTTTGAGCTGCTTTAACTATATTATCATTTATGAAATCTTCGCACTCCAACAAAAATTGGTTGTAAAGTAAAATTATGTAATCAAACCATATTTCCCATTGATTCATTTACCAAGTTAATCAAGGATGTATCATCTACTAGACCTGAGATGCTTGGGTGATTATTGCTCTATGTGTTATCTGTGTAAGGGAGAGAAGACTTTCTGTTTGCCAGCACAGTGGGGAGATATAGGGATAAATAAGAGAGAAATCAGTATCCCTCTTATCACATATACAGAGGCCTATCATTTATAAAACAGCCTACCAGTAAGGAAGTAATAAAGACTAGTTTTGTTCTTTCAATTACCTATTTCATAAGAGCATACCTGTATACTTTAAACTGCCATAGAAAAAAGGACTTCCCTATGAGGGAGTAATGACTATAAAACACTAACTTTGTTTTTTTGTTGTTAACATAGCTAATTATTATCACATAATCAACAAGTCACTTGATAAATAGAAAGCTATTAGTCTAGCATCGTGCTAACGGTTAAAGGGATACAGAACTGAGAATTTAATAAAAGACAAAATCAATACATATAAAACAATGGAAGACAGGGTCAAACATATAACCTATAGTTAAAATATAAGAACTTTTGCTTGTATTGAAAACAATTCATTTTAATAAAATTAATACAATTTTATAGGTTAAAGCATATATAAAAATGAGTGAAATTAAATTGTAATAAGTCTCCTTACTTGAGCTTTTAGGGTTTGTAGTTGTCCTTCATAATTCTGAGTCATTGCTAAGTTACATTTTTCCAAACTGTCCAACTTCTGTCTAAGTAACCCCACCTGCATTAAGAATAAAATTTAATTTTGATTTTGCTAAATTTGTCCTGATAAGAATCAGAAAATGGGCAAAAGAGGGGTACAATGCAAACAAAAATGCTGAACCAAATCAAGAATAAATATTTGTACTGTAGTTCTTAAAATAGCTATTAATAATTATATTCACAAAAGCCAAATATTGCTAGCACTATTCCACTGGGTACACATTAGGACAGTACAGTATGGATGTTTGATCAAAGATCCTTATCACCATCACATTTTAAATTAAGGTTTAGAATTTACTTTGCATTATCTTCTTGGGAGGTTTATGTCATCGTTCCTCTGGCAGAATCTCTCCCAGTTTTCATTTTAAACCCCATGGCCTTCCATGGGAGCTCTGCTTTGGTGCGACGATGGAATAATTGTTACATTTTTATAAGAACTAACATATTAAAAAGAAAAAGAAAAATGTCAAAGAGGAGTTCCTAGGTATTTGGCTTCCAGAATTTGTCTGCTTAAAAAGCAGGGGAGGCACCTGTTGACACATCTGCGCCATTATAGGTATTTAAGTGAGAGACCAGCCGCTTGCATATCTCAGGTGTGATAACCTGCCCATACCGTGAAGGGAAACCTAAGTTAACTATGCTAGACAATAACATCGTTAATTATTCCAAAATCTGAGTTTCATTGAGAGGCCAATCCAGGTAGAAAAATGGCTGCTAAATACATTAAGTAATGATGTTTTAGTATATGATTAGTAAACACTTCTCCTTTGCTTTGCCCAAAAGAAAAATTTGGAGACACAAACATCTACTTTAGGTAAAGCATATGGTTTCCCTGAACTCCTCTGCAAGCCTGAGAGCACGCATACATTTTTCTACAATACCCAGCTTAACCCAGGAGCCAAAAACACATCTCTTGCATGGGTGCCCAGGTACACACATACACATCCTTCATTCATCAAATGCTTTTCTCCCTTGTCCTACAATCACATCTTGACATTTCACTTGTTTCAGGAAAGATTTTTCTAGTATATTAGAAAATGCAAATACTTTTGACCTCTGCCCTGTCCAAAGATCAGGCTATGACAACTATGGACTTCTTTATTTCTACAGCAGCAAAAGCACTGACATCTTTGCTTGCAAACAATATTTCACAATCTATTAAATGTTTGTTTTCCAGATGGCATTGATTTTTTTTCCCTCTTTAATTCCCTCAACCCCATCCCCACCCCCACTTCCACCCTTGACCTATGGATGTTACTGTTTCCCCTTAAGAACTGGATCTCTGAAGGCGGGGCGTCTCCTCCCACACGCTTAGCTTGGTTGGCTAGCGGTGTGCACCTGGGGCTTGGTGCATTCAGGGTATGGTCTGTGGCTCCATCTGGGGCACGAACCCAGAACCGTCTGGATTTAAAGCAGACTTGCTAACCACAACACTATGGAGCCACCTAAGGTGTTGATATTATATGTCTGTCTGCATCAGCCAAATTTTTATGGCTTTAGGCTCTGTCACTTTTAGCGTACTAACAGAATTTCAAGCAATAATTGCTATTGCTGATGTCTGATAAAAACTATGTGTAATAAAAAAAAAAACATATTCTAATAGAATAAATCCTATTTTTAACAGTCTGAAGAATTAACAGTTTGTCAACACATATATTTGGTACCTCTTGACCTTTCTGATCCAAACAAGTTTGTGCATTTGCCAACTCTTGATCCCGAAGATCTAATCTTGTCTCCAAAGCTCGCATCTTCCTTTCCCAATCCAATTTTTTGTTGCTGACCATGATGTCAATTTGTTCCATTAATTCCTGAAGCTCAGCCTCACAAGGAGAAGCTCTGCCAATTGTAGAAAAGTAAAATACATTTTTAATGAGTGAAATGTCAGGACAAGAAAAATTATTATATTTCTCCAAATAGATAATTTTCTCAAATCGTTTAATTATTTAAACAGGAAGGTGTCTGAAAAGTAGAGGTTAATTTTTTAATTTAAACTGAAAGATAATTTCAGAGCTAACAGTGTACATACATTAAATTTTTTTAAATGACATTTCTAAAGTACAGTTTCTGTCGAATATAATCAACACATTGATGAAGTCACCGCTTCCATTCTCTCAGTGCAGGTCAGCAGCACCTGAGCCTCCTTGACTCAACAGTTTTGAATGGTTTATTCAACCACAGAGAGGTTCTTGGTACACAACGCATTCTGAAGTCTTCTAGCATTCCGGAGCTAAGGCCAAAGGCTCTCAATGTTTATTTAAAACCTATAACAAATCTGAGGAAACGAATTACTAATTCGTCTGTCAATAACCTGATTCAATTAAATTTTTTTTTTTATAGTGACATTGGTTAATGAAATCCAGTAAGTTTCAGGTGTAAAATTCAACAGTAAGGCATATATATATATTGCATCGTGTGTTTGCCGCCCCCAATTAAATTTTAATTGGAGTTCTGATGTGGGGAAAAATAAGAGAATTTAAAAAGAGTGGTTTTCACACCATTTCCATTTTTATAACAATGTGTATTGCCCTTTACTGTAAATACATTCTGCCTATTTTTTCTGCTACTGTAAGATCTGAAAGAAAAGGACTATATCAGTCTCGTTCATCACTATCTCACCAGAGCTTGGCACAGCACTCGAGCGCACACCGGAAGCTCAATAAATCTTTGAAAAATGAACAAAATGAGTTCTTTTCATCACTGTCTTCTTGGGATGTAAGAATGCACCAAGCTAACAGAATTAAAATATAGGTTTAAAGTAGAGTGTGGCATAATATAAGCTACTCAATCAATAATGTTAAATAAGTGAACGAATAGTCTATTTCCTGTTTATGACTATGCTATGAAAACATTATGATATTAGACTCTTGGGGTGGAAGGACTTTTACAAGTCATGTAGTCCAACTACCCATCCAGTCTGTACATATCTTCCACAAATGTTTCTTACGAGAATCATCTATCATACCCCACTGATCCAGGACAGAACCTAAGGTTCAGCAACAGTAACAAAGATATCAAGTAATTCTGGTGCATGTCAAGGTTTGTGATTTCTTTTACATTATCACTGCCAAGAGTATCATCTGGCCTATGTCTGAATTCTTCCTTTATTTAGCAGGTAACCACTGTCTGAGATTGTATCTAGATAGCAATGTGTTTTTTAAAGTTCTTTCTTATACTGAAGAATTTTTTCATCTACTGGTCTTAATTTGATCCATTGGGACCATTCAGAACAAATGGTTTCTCAATATAATCAACTCTAAAAATACCTGAATACGGTTATCAGTGGACCTCCAGATTCTTCTGAGTCCCCTCTTCTCAATATTCAGTATTAGAGACTGAACATTGAACAGATAATGGCCAGAACATATGACTATAGACTCTGACCTATAACCTCTACAACAATAGTACTAGAATGGTCAGGACTTGGTCAATGACTAATAGCTTCTTTAATTTTGACTTCTATTTCCAACTCAGGGGCAACTGGAGAAAGCAAAATTTGCTCCCCAAATTAATCACACAGGATGCCCTGCTTCAAGTTGTCCTACCTCCAGCTTCCCTGTGCCAACAGCCTCCAATTAGAGCATACCTGAAGCCATCTCTTTTGGTCACTATAGAGCTTTTCCACCCTGTCTGCCTTTGAGTCTCTGCCAAATGCAAGTGATGTTTGCTGACTCCCTTGCTCTAGCCAACTCTAAATAAATAGGCTTCATTTGTTCCCATTTGGGTAGTCTGTGTTTATTTCTACAAGCGTCTTTATTTCTTTTAATTGCTCATAAGGATTTTTCTCTACAACTCACTACCTAGTATACTGCCTGGAAAATAGTAGATACTTAATATACATTTGTTGAATGAATGAAAATTAATAACTATTCTAAGATTTCAGGCCCTCCACAATACTGGTGGCTCTCCTTTAAACAAGTTTCTGTTTGCTGATTTCTTCCTTAAAATGTACCTTCAGAAAACATAATACTCTGAGTATGGTCTATCAGCTTGGAGAGGGACTCTCACATCCGTTGTTTTAGGTGCTGTGCACTTTTATTCAAGCAGATGAAGATTGCCTCAGTTTTGAATTGGGGAGGGGGAAGTGCAAAGCAGTGCTATCATATCATTTCAAGGTGAGCTTATTCTTGTCTAAACACCTTATTTCTTTTTCATGCATGCTACAAGTAAAGCCAACTAGTAATTCTCTTGTGCTGTAGATTTTTTCGGGTGCTCCAAGGGCAGGGCTTTACATCTTTCCTTATTAAATTTCAGCTGGATAGTTTCAGCCCCTTGGTGTGGGTCATCATCACTGGTTCTTTAATAAAGCAAACATTCTTTAAGCAACTGCTGTTTACTGGATGGGGAACTGGCAAGACAGAGACACAAGACAAACTGCCTGTGCATAGAGAGAGACTTGCAAGGCAGGCGGGTACAGTAAGAGACAGATAAATACATGCAGTTCTTCTGGGAGTAGAAAGGAAGGGTACTGAATACAGACTTGGACAGGAAAGCAATCACAGAAGCCTTCCTCAAGGAGGTAACACCCGAGCTTATATTTGGGATCCTGTTTCTGTCAGAGATTATAGTCACTATACCTCCAAGATTTGATGAGCATTACTTGTTTTATATATAAATATGTTTTTTCATACAAGTAGCTATAAAATATGAAGGGCAATGATAGAGGACAGAGCTTTATTACATTCCACTACCAAGGCCTTCAGGGTGACAGTGATCCACTGATAATTTCTTTTCTTATAATCAGATGCCAATCTACTTAATTAACCTTACAATTTTTTTCCCCACAAAAATGTCATGAAGAGCCCTGTAAAATATCATGCCAAAGCCCAGATACAACTCTTTCTGCACGTTCCCTGATATGGAACCAGATATGATATGCACCAGCATATTAGCCCTGTGAACCAAGGCTGACCTAGTATGCAGTGGGTAGGGTGCATCCATGCTGCGTCCCCGTGACTGCTGCTTTCTCTTCTGGATGCTCACAAATCACCGATAATCTCTTCCAGAGTCTTACCTAAGATTTAGTCAAATTTATTTTTACATCAAACCCAGTTTTTTCTCAAATTTAATATTCCCTCTTGAAATTCAATCATCTAATCATCTAGTATATCTCTCCAGTTTTTCAGAGATAATTAGTAGCAGCAGCTGTCTTAGTAGCATCAATATTTGCTCCTAAAATCTAGTGAACTTTAAAATAAAATACAAAGGCTTTGTTTAGCCTCCTCACAGACCTGAGCACTGACATTGTTTATATTTCCGTTTCTTCCTTTAGTCAATTGCTGACTCACACTATGCTAATTACTTTCCTATACTTTCTCTCCTCTCATGGATCCTCAAAACATCCCATCAAATAGGTCTTATTATTTCAATTTTAGAAAAGTTAAATGAGGAGCTAAAAAAGAAAAAAAAAATCCTCTGAGTTTTCCAGCTTTGGAGCCCAGGTGGATTGTGTCTGATGTACTATTGAGACATGCCCCCATGGTGCTCACTGTTGGGTTTCTCCTTGGTTGCAATCCCAGGAGAAAGATCCCAGGTGTCAGGCCAGAGATCTAAATGCATTAAACCAGAAGGGAGGGGGCACACTGAGACTTGCAGTGTGATATACCAGTCTGGTGAGCGTACAGTCATCAAAAATATCGGGATATCACTTTTGGAGATGAAGAGAGAGCAAAACAGAAAGCTTATGATATAACTGGAGGTAGTAGAGGCAAGATTGTTGGAAGGGGACAGGGGAAAGGAATGTGGACAGTCAGTCAGACTAAAAAGAATGGAGGTAAGATTCATGGATATGTATGTCACTCCCAAGTCCTTTAACATATGGGCTTACAAGTTGGTTGTCAAAAGGGCAGACCTTCATCAGACAGGTAGCTGTGGTGACCATGTGATCTGTTAGCCAAACCAAGACAATTTTGAAAGTGGGGCGGGGGGAGGGCACTAATAGTAATTATGCCAGGACAACAGGTGTAAAAAGTGATTATTCTGGTCAAACTGGGATGTGGGGTCAGCCTACCCATCACCAATGTGGAAAACAGAAGTAGATAAACAGGTCTAAAAAAAGGGAAAAAGAGTGAGTTCAGTTTGGGACATGAGAAACATCTGAATAGAGATGGATCTTCAGCTCTGTATGGAAAAGAGGGGGCTTAAAAGGCAAATATGGAAGAAGTTATGGGGAAAAGGGAAGGAGAGAGGAAGGGAAGCAGAGAGAAAAGAGAAAAAGGAGACTATTTCTTTATGAAATAGTCTAAGAAAAGGAGTTTCCAAAAAACTGATGAACAATCATATTAGGTCTTAACTTTTTCAAAATATTTTAATGAAACTCATTCTAAAATATATGACTGTATATTTGTCTTATATTAATATACATTTAGCTATACTAAATATAATTTAACTTTTCTGTTTTGACACACAGACCCTATTCTGCACATCAAATACTGTATCACACCAGAAACATAAATAGAACCAAACAGGTGAGACTCCAAGAGGAATCCTAGAACTGCTTTCGTAGACATGTCTGTTTTGTCAGCCTGCTCTTTAGCCAGTTGTCTCCTACAACAGTAAAGTGAAAGATTTATTACTTTGACTTTTGGGTCACAGTTTCATGGTTGCCCTTGTTTAAATTAATTATCGAATTATAGCTAAAAAATAGCTTTTCCTTAAGCACTTTTCTTGTTGTCCTAAAAATGTTATTTACTGTAAACATTAGTGTCTGCCGACTTAGGAGCATTACAATGCTTATTTTTACGCATATTTGAGGTGGTGGCTCATACTCAGTCCATTCTTCTTTCTTATTTGCAGTAAGTTTAATGTTGGGATATGAAGGAGATATAAATCCCACTATTCCACAAAAGCATGCTTAAATGTGCTTATAAAGGCCTTATTTTAAAGCCTTTGTCATAATCATCAAAGGAAGATATTTATAGAAATAAAATGCAATGTGATAGCTTCCAAGTCCCTCATAATGTTTTAAAAGAATTCTAGGTACATACAAATTAAAAATTTTATTTTTTATGTTCTAAAAAGAATGGAAGATCTGTTAAAATATGTACATTATGGATAAATCTTTTCTTGAAACCTTTTTAACAATAACTATTCACATTCTGAGTAATGTCTCAGATTGAATGCGGTAAGAAGACAGTGAAAAATTGGCAGGCACTAATATCTAGTAATCTTCAGGGTGATTTTTATAATTATCTAGAAGTAACTTTACTATCCTCATGAATTTATATATCTGAAATATTATTTCATGTTATTAAATATATGATACAATTAATAAAAATAAATGTTTACACATGCATTAGCTTGGATTCTATAAGCCAATTGCTAGCACAATTAAAATTTCTTCTTTCCAAAAGTTCTGTTTGATGAGCGACCACAGCGTCAGTATGTGTGAGGATAGTCATTTTCCCCCTTTCTATGTAAAGCTAAAGCCAGCTCTTTCATTGGATCCTAACAGTGAAAAATAAGGCAAATATTAGTAAAATCTGGTTTTCAAAGGCTAGAAATCTAAGACATATACTGTTTCCTGAATATTGGAAATTTCTAATGAACCTTCTAATACCAGCTTATTCTGATAACTTCCAGATCTGTATCTCATTCTTATTTCCTACGTGGTTAGTTGCCTACCCACCATCCTTCCTTTCTTCCATACTAACAGAGTTCTAATGTTATTCAGGGTAAAAATGTGTCCAGCTGAAAACACAACTACATTTCTCAGTCTCCCCTGGAGCTGGTGGTCATGACCATGGAACAAAATCTGGCCTTTGAAATATAATGGAATTCGTCATGAAACTATTTAAAAGAGGGCCACAGCAGTTGTTGGTATCTTATACATCCCTCATACTTACCACTTCAAGGCGCTTGGCCTTATTTCCAGTGGACAGCTTAATTGATCTTCCAAAGGAATTTTTCTTTCCTTTCCTTCCATCCTTCCTCCCTCTATCCCAGCTTCCTTTCTTCCCTCTATTCTCTACTCCCTTCCTAGTTTCCTCTCCCCCTTCAAAATCACTCATTGAATTCCTGCAACTACTCAGCACTACGCTAACACTTCAAGATCTACCTTCAAAGTTTGACAGATCAGGATTTTACCCTCAGGTCTACTTCACTTTGCTTCTCTTCAGAGAAACAAGAAACTAAAACTTGTCAGCTCTAGAGAGGAGTACGTGGGAATGGGTGGGGATAACATATAACAATGGTATATAGTCTGGCCCATTCAGAAAGCAAGAGAATCAATCAAGTTAAAAAAGAATTTTCAGTGTGCAAAAAAGATTACTATGCTTTATTAAATTACCAATATATTGACTTACATTAGAATTTTTTACAAACTAGAATTAAAACTGTATTTAACTCATAAGAAACTGGGAAGTAAAGTTGTGATTATCAATTAATATAGCCACAGGGAAAGAACACTTTAAAAGTTAAGAAAGATACACACATAAGAGAGTACTGCTTTAAAGGATTTTTCTAAATTCAGATGTGAGAAGTGATGCTTTAATATTCATCTGCCTCAGTTCTTTGAAAATATGACTTTCATGGCAGATAAAAAAATTGGCAGATCATGTTGCAGTACCTAGATTTTTAGAAAGGATTTGACAGCATTCTGTGAATGAGATCAATGGCTAGAATGTAAGTCACAGAATGAAAAGTAGAGTAAATGATTCAGTAGAGAAAAATGAGACTTTTGGTTGAAGATGGATGAACATATACTTTGTTCCCTTCCAAAAATTTACTAAAATAAAGCAAAGGGATATTTTTAATCTACAAGGTTAAACCTGCAAGAACAAAAATAGTGGGAGCAGGCAGTGGAGAAAGCCAAGAAACAACCCAAGCAGGTATTTCTGGAAGTTGGGGGTAAACGCTGTCATACTTTCCAAGCAGGAGAATTTAGAAGAGTGTTCTCTGGCTCTGATCAGCCTGAGACAGAAGACTGAAAGAGACTACTAGGCTAATGACCATACAGTGGAGACCCTTGTCAGTGAGTTCCACCACTGACACTGGAGTTCCTGTCAGCTTCAACTCTACCACTTTTAAGTAGGAGCAAGCAGTCAGGGATCACAGCCATTTGAAGGAAGCAGTTCACACAACCAGGTCCAATACAAACAGAAAGACATTTATTGAAGAAAATTATGCAGAAAGAAGAAAATTTCAGAAATTTTATAATTAAGATACTGTAATTGTGAGCTCCAGGAAGAAACAAAATATTGTATAGGAAAGGAGAAGTAATCACAGTATACTGCATGGCTCAGAGGTAAAGAGAATTTATAAAGTCATAACAAGGCAAACAGATATCGATCCAACCAAAATCATGGTATATCAGGAGAATGGAGGAACAGGAAGTGTGACTCTGTGTGTATGTGTGTGTGTGTGTGTGGTGCAAGCATTGAAAATAACCATTATGCATGTCAATAGACAATATTTAAAACTAAAAAATCAAGAAGTAGCAATATAAATGTGTTATTTTAGAGATACAGAGGTAAATAGGTAAATACCAAAGAATTAGCCAAAAGAAAGTGCCTCTGAGGAGTAGAAAGCTGGGGAGGGAACAGGAGATTGCTTTTTTTTGATAACTGATAAAGAACCAAATGACTTGACAAACTATATACATATGTAAATAATATGTTCTATTTCAACTAGATATGATATTTTAAAGAAATAATCCATCATATGTACATCCACTAATATAAGGAAAATGATATTTTTATAAACAACACTTCAGAATTTACATATTTCAGGACTCTATGTATGTATTTCATTGATCTTAGCATTGCTCAATGCATTCATGGAATTCTCTTTTAGCAATGACCTTCATAGATGTTTATTAAACATAAACTTTAATAATCTTATGTATATCAGCTGGTGGCTATGCTGGACCCTCAGGGAGCTGCAGCTTCATTGTAGCTGGTGGACAGATTTCTCTGGAAAACCTAATCTAATTCTCTTTTGGAGCAGCAGAGGCTAGGAGAAAGGTGGGGCTGTGCAGCAATTGTTATGGTTTGGGGAGCTGCACAAAAAGAAGCATGTGGAGGAATACACCAGAGCCACACCAACAGAATAACCGATTGTGAAGAAGCTGTTAGAAAAATCAAGAGATAATTTCAAACAATTTTTCGTCATATTTGGATGAGTCAGGGTATATTGCACTGATTAAAAAGGGAACTTAGAACATAAAGGGAACAATGAAATAAACATACAAAAAAGAAGTTCTTGGAAATAATAACATGTTTACCAAATATTAAAGACCTCAGTAGAGGCAGTAGAAAAGAAAGAGACTATAATCATTGCTGAAATAAAAATGAGAAAACTCAAGAAATTCCTCCTGAACACAGAGCAAAAAAGATAGTGATGGAAAGTATGAGAGAAAAAAAGAAAAAAGAAGATATAGGTGATCTCGGAGATGAGAATGAAACAAGATAGTGGAGAGTTACTAATCAAAGAAATAGAAGAAAATTTCACTGAGCTGAAGAGATTTGAATTTGTAGAGCAAAAGTATTCACAAAATGCTGTGAAAGATTATTGAAAAGAATGCATACCTAGAATGTTACCCTGGTAAATTTGAAAATTCCAAGGATAAAAAAAGTGCCATTAGCGACAACATGGATGGATCTCTAGATAAGTGAAATAAGCCAGACAGAAAAAGTTGAAAATCACATGATATCACTTATATGTGGGATATAAACCTAAAAGCAACAAATGAACAGGACAAAGAAACAGAAACTCTGGGTCATGGACTAGTGGTTACCAGAGGGTAGGAGGGAGGAGGGAAGGAGGAGGTAGATGGGTTAAAGGGGGTCAAATATGTGGTGACAGAAAGAAATCTAACAATGGGAGGTGAACACACACTATAAATATATATATGCCTTACCGTTAAAAAATAAATAAAGAAAATAATCACAATACATCTGAAAGATCCATTGTCAAAAAAAAAAAAAAACTTGAAAGGGAGAGAATGAAACTGGCATTGGTCTTTTTATCTGCAATACTCAATTCTTCAGGACAGTGGGAATAATGTTACAGACTTCACGTATTAAAGTAAAAATAAGACATTTGGACATAAAAAGTTAAAAAGTATACCACCTATTTTCACATTTATGAAAAAATTATCTGAGGAAACACTTCAAGCAAATTATCCAGGAATCATGAAAGTAACTGAACTATATTTTCCAACTCAATTATCAGAAGAACAAGATTAAATAAATCATAAAAGGACAAATTAATGAGTAAAATTTGTGAATAACAAAACAAAAAGCAATATCTAGACATGGTTCTCTTTAAAAGGCCAATAAAAACAGATCATCTATTTGTTCTATCACTATGTTCTGGACACACGGTCTAAAAACAAATAAAAAGAGTAAACACAAGTATGACTGTTTCTATTAGAAGGAGTTTAGATTGATTATTATGGCATAAATACAAACACCTATAATTAGGAGAAATATTAGATAAATTAAAATCAAACCTTGTTATAATCCAGATGTCAGGGAATAATGATTCACCCACATTATAAATGTTCTGTGTAAAAGCTCTCATCTTAGGCCTTTGCACTTTCTGTCTGAAACTCTCTTTGCCCAGAAATAATCTCTGTTCAAATGGCGCCTTACCAGGGAATCCTTATTTGACCCTCCATCACACTCGATTCCTCTCCTCCTTAGTCTGCTTTATTTTTCTTTATCTCACTGTTTGGAAAGTGTTTATATCTCCCACTGTCTCTCCCACTAACATGTAAGTACCTTATAGCAGTCATCTCTATTTTGTTCACTGTTATCTTCCTGGTGCTTCGACCAATGACTGACTTATAATAGACTCTAGATATATATTTGTCAAATACAGGTTGGTCTATAAAACATTACCATGTATGTAGATGACATGGTTTGATAAGTATATAACAAATCTCTGGTGAATGAGGGTTTATTGCCTTCATGATCTAGAGTTTTACATATTTCTCAATAGCACGTGAGACAGAGGTGAAGCCAACACTGGCTCTCCATGCTTTGGAGACCATGGTAGGCAATGTCTGCTCCCATATCTGCTATGATGAGGGCAGTAGTTCCTCATGGAAATCTCCAATTACTTTCATTCACTTCTGAGTTGCGAATGCATTGTGCCCAAACACACTCTATGGTTCCCTACTAAATTCTAAGTTCTTTAACTTCTGTTTCTCAATGATCTTCCTATGAACCGTAGGACTTAGTGCTATGTCTGGCATACATTCAGTGTTTCATACTTTTTTTTTTTTCCAAAAGAATGAATGAAGAGAAATAGCAGTCTCCAAGGCCTCAGATCTGCAGGAGTGAAATGATATATCTAGTACCCATCCTTAGGTTAGCCGTCCATGCCTTGTCACACCAAAGACCTAACACCTGCTCAATCCAGAATACTAACCTGGCTCTGCTATGGATACTAAGCAGGATGCTCCCTGCATCTCACTACCATCCATTTCCAGGAGCAGAGAATGCAGGGATTGGAGTCAGATGTATCTGAATTCAAATCCTACCTCTTCCACTAACCAATTGTATGTTCTGGGGCAAGTTCCTGCTTCATTTCTCTCTTTTTTCCTACCTTTCTGAGCTCAATGTGGCAAAGGCTGCTAGTTGTCTTCCTTTTGTTTATAGAACTTCTCAGCTTCTGTTTGCCATATGGCTGCCCAGTTAGAGACCACATTTCCTTTCCTTCCATACAACTAGCTGTAGCTTTGGGATTAAGTTCTGGCCATTGGGAAGTGAACAGAAGTGAGGCAGGCCACCTCAAGTTCATACTCTCAAAAAGAATGATCTTACTCTCTCTTCTTGCCCTTCTCCATTCCCTCTGGCAGGAACATAGTCATGATGGTGGGAGCTGAAGCAATCGCTTTGGGCCCAGAGATGGAAATTATGTGGTGAGGATAGCAGAGCTTCCCTATCTGTCTTGGTCTGCTTATCTCTGGACTTGTATATGAAACAGAAATAAATTTCAATCTTATTTAAGCCACTGCATTTTGGGGTCTCTGCTACAAGAACTTAGACTAATATGCCCAATTTTCTTAGTTGTGAAATGACAGTAATATCTAGCAAGGCAGGATGAGCAGAACTTTAAAAAGTGATAGCTATTATTATCTAGACTGTGGAGCTTTCCTTTAGCCTGATGTCAAAGTCATGGCCTGAGCAGAAAAACTGAAAGTGAGACATCTGGAGTGGTTGACTAGTGCAAAGTCAGTCCCAGTCAAGATTAGGCATTGCAGTACCGCCCCTACCAACCGCCCCCACCAACTGCTCCCTGCCCCCACCCAGCTCTGGGGTCAGTCAATGACCAGTTAGCTAATGAAGCAACGAGAAGAGAAAACTATGGGGTACTGGTGGCAAGGAAGGGCTGGGAACAGATATTTGTGAAAAGGAATCTATTTACAACAGCAAATGCTATACAAACCCTATTCCTTCTCTCTTCCAGGAAAATTTGGTAAAATATCCAGTTCTTGTTGCTGCTTTGAGGAGCTAAATCTGTTTTGAGGCTATGTTTTGAGTGTTGAGTTCAGCCTTAAAGGCAAGTGTAGAGGGATGCTTGGACACTTGGTGTAATAAGAAAGGAGCAAGCTGGCCAGGAGCTGCTGCACTGTGGAAACCCAAGAGCACATGGGACCTGTGTGGGCACCCATCACCCTAAAACATTAAAAAAAAAATCACTGAAAGTTGGAAAGTGATGATTTTCAAGTGCAGATCTATAGTCAAAATTGGAAATACTCAAACTATAGATTCTTAACTAAAGTCACTTGAATTTCTCCCATCCTCCTTAACAAAAATAATTGGTACATTCTTCTATTAATACTAAATTTCAAATTCATGTATAATCAGGGAATTCTTGCCATAGTTAAGTTTCAACTTGTTGAATAGAAATTTCTCAGCACTTACCCCATTGTATTACAGGCTTGGTTCTCCATGTCAAGAAACTGCTGCAACTGGCTTAAAGTTCTTGATTTTTAATCTGTTAGGGGGAAAATGGTCTAGATTCTTTACATGCTTACCTTTATTAACCTATAAAACAAGAAAATTTTGCTATTAGCAAACCACTTAGTATGTTTTTTTTTTTTAATGGAGTGGCTATTGGTTGTACAAAATGTATAAACTTGCACATTGTGTGTGTGTGTGTGTGTGTGTGTGTGTGTGTCCGTACATTTATGACATTGGCTTAGTGATGAGTTGAAATATGTGGTACTGACTCACATGAGCATTCATTCACTATATACTGAGCAACAACTTGGTGCCAGGTATTTTGCAAAGTGCTCAATATATGAGATGCGTAAAACAGAATTCCTGTTCAAGAGGAGTTATAGCTGAATGCTTTCAAACTTTCCTTTCTTGTGGATCTTCTAAGGGATCTGCCTTTGAGAAATGTCTTTCTTTGGCCCTTTCTGAGTTTTGTTAGAATGAATACCATGAGCTTTAGGACAAAGAATTCTCTAAAAATAGAAATCTTACAATTCCTCAGCGCCTTTGTGGGCACCGGCTCACCTTTTTGACAAATAGGAGTGTTATTAGTACTTGCTCAAAGTAAAAAAAAAAAAAAAAATGTTTTCCCAGCAATAAAATTTTAATTGAAAAATAATCCATGAGGATAAATGGAGGAAATATTGCAAAGGACTTCAACTCCTCTGAATTAATGAATAAAAGTCAATTAAATAGCATTCAAGATGGTAGAAAGAGGAGGAAGTAGACTCCTGGGCCCAGGTCACTCTCAAATCAAAGGATTTAAAAGAGACCCTGGAATTGTGTGTGGAGAGGAGAGGAGAGGAGCAGGAATGGGGAACCACGGATAAATGAATAAATTCATTTTGTTGGTCCTCAAATCCCTCACTTTAACATCAGGTAAACTGAGGCACCAGTTAGGTGACTTACCCAAGTCCACACAACTAGAATCTAGACCTTCTAATTTAGGGAGAATCTCTGCTCTGGATTCTGTAAGAACCATCCCGGTATCCCGAGCTCTCTCCACCTGCGCCATGCGCGCCCATCCGGACCCCGACCTCTCTTCCGGACCAATGCAGGGTTCAAGGCCAACCTCCTTGGAGCAGTGAGCCTGTTGGTGTCCCCAGCTCCTTTTGGCCAAGCCCAGGGCGAGGGCTGGGGAGCCGAGACGGGTTACCTGCGCCGCACCACGCCGTGCTCTCCCTAGAGGTCTGAGGCCCCAGGAGCAGGAACGCCAGGGTCACTGCCAGCCCCGCCCGCCCCGAGGGGCCCCGCCAGCCGCCGCCAGCCGCGCGCTCCCGCCTCCCGGGCCCGCCTGCCGCTCAGCCAACGCTTTGCCACTAGTTGCCATGGAGACGCAGACCGAACTCGCCGCCAACGAGAGTGGGGCGGGGTGGGGGGATGGGCGGACTCGCGGCAGGAGCGGCCAAGAATGAGGCTCCCTGACCGCAGAAACTTCACCCACGCGAGCGCGACGTCGCAGTCCCGCAGTTTTACGTCTAGTGTCTGAGATCACATTTGGGATTCTTTCCTTTTTGTGGCATCCACTGCCTAGCCTAGTGTCCGGCACCCGACAGGGATCTGAGAAATATTTGTTGAATGAACGAACCAAAGAACAAAGTGTAAATACCGGGGATTGGAGTTGGAATCTACACTCAAGTTTCTTAAATCCCCTTGGCCCTGCTCCCTCTTACCCACATTTGAAATGGCATGAAAAAGAAATCGACTTGGGGTAAAGGGAGATGCTTTTCTATTCACGAAAATGTCTCCAGTTATGAAGAGCTGGGTTTCTTTTAACAGCATCGCTCAGTGCGCAGCTACTGTGGTCGCAGTAACACCAGAACTATACCTGTCGCTCCCATACAGTGCGTCGGGTTCTTAGAACAATTCTGCAAGTTAGGAGGAGCAGACAGTCTTGCTTCCCTTTTAGGGAGAAGGAAATAATTCCTAAGTGGGACAGAATCCAGAGTGACTGGTTCCAAATTCTTTCCTTTTTAAACCAAATTCCAAGAATACTTGATGACAGAAGTTCTGCCACACAGTCCCTGATTTCAAAGAAATGATAGGAAAAAAATATATACATGTATGTGTGTTTATACATTTTTTTCCTACTGATACCTTGAGTGATGTCTATAAACACTTAAATATTCTTGCATTTATTTTAGGAACAGAATTCCTTCCCAATACATACAGTCGGTTAATTTCTAATTCTTAAAATATTTTATTTTCACTCCACTTTTATAACATTAACATTAATTTGCTACTTTAATGTGGCTATCAATTTAAAAACGACACCAGTCCTTCCATTCAGATTCACCTGAATTTCAAAAGGGCATTTTCTGTTTCATGACAAATTGAGTTTCATAGATAAATTGTGTAAAAGCAACTCAGGTTATTAGTTCTAATAAGTGTTTCATAGCTCCCATATTATGATTGAAGAAAGTTATAATTTTTATCTTAACTTGAAACTTCCTGTTATTCTGAAAACCTTAGCTTTGTTCTTTACTCTTGTCTAAACTGAATGGGTCAATGTATTTATTCTGACCCAAGAAGGAAAATGGAACGAGGAACGGAATTTATTGAAGTTTCAGAATGCCCAATATCACTCACACAGTGTAGCTCTTTACCATTGCCAGGTATTTTCGCATTATTTCCTTAGATACTCTGAAGTACCATGTGACACAAGTGTAACAGGTATTATTACTGCTCCTTTTAGCAGTTTAGGAACCTAAGGCTTAGAAAGAATAAAGGATTTGTCCAAGATGACACCTCTAGTTCAAGTGCAGCTAAGAACCTAGGCAATCTTACTCCAAGTCTAGGGCTCTTCCAGCTATCTCAAATTTAAGATTCAATGGGTTTCTTTAGCAGTCAGAATCTTGCATAGGTAACTAACTGTACATGTATTTAAAGCCACATTTTCACCAGAAAGAATAGCTGTGGGCAGGGCTTGCAAAGCATAAGGATATGAAAAAACATACTGTGATGGATTTTAAGAAAATTTAAATATAAAATAGAACACACCTTCCCACCCCCCATTAATTTTAATAGGAATAACGGCTTTCATTTCAGGCTGAGACTTAAGGTTTAAAATGCAAAGAACTACCTATATCCCCCACCCTCAAGTAAGAAGTAGCTGCAAAAAAGAATTTACCCTGAAATGTACCTATTATTAGATCTTTTCAGGTGAAATTAATGAAGAGAACAGAAAGTCCCTAAGTTTAAAGGAGAGGAAGAGTCTATGACCATGCCACCCTGAATAAGCCCGATCCTGTCTGATCTCAGAAGCTAAGCAGGGTCAGGCCTGGTTAGTACTTGGATGGGAGACCACTTAGGAATATCAGGTGCTATAAGCATAAAAATAAACAAACAAACAAATAAAGGAGGGGAAGAGTGTGAACAGGGTGCTGGTGAGAGCTCAGTCCTGAAAGAGAGTTAGAGGACACAGCAAAATCAGAATAAGATATAAAATATCATCAGAAATGGTTAAAAGAAAATATACGAGGCATATGTGACTGAAGAATGAGGAAAACCAGCAGAAACACCAGACCACAGAAACAGAACCACAGAAACCTTAGATATTGGAATCAGATAAAGATTATAAAAAATATGGATAGTATGTTTAAAGAAATAAAAGACAAGATTGAAAAATTTGCAAGGAGCACTAAATATGAAATATGACCTAGCATATTTGAAAAGGAACCAAATGGAAATTCTAAGACTAAAAAAATTACTAAGTAAAAAATTAAGAACACAACAGATAAATGTAGCATTAGAATTGAAACAGGTGCAGAGAGAATTTTCAAACTGAAAAACAGAAAGTTTCAAAAAGAAAGTTTCCAGACTGTAGGGAAAGATAAAGTAATTAAAATATTTTAATATGAAAGTTTTACAACTTTAATATCTATGAATAGAATTATTTATTGTTATAAAAATAAAAACAGATGATATGTATGAAAGTATCCAATACATACCATGGCATATTGTGGGTACTCAAGAAGCATTTGTCAAATTTGAAATAAAAAAATTACGTGGCTATTTTGCAAATCGTCACTTTTTATAATTTTCATTTTTCTGTCAAAATATTTGAGCTTCTCTTTTAATTTTTAAAACATATTAATTTTAGTCTTTCTATTTCGTGTCTTATAATTCCAATCTCTGAAATGTTTGGGATTTATTGCCATTAGTTTTTACTCTTGTCTTGTTTTATATTTTTTGAGTGTAAGATAATTCGGGGGGAGTAACTTTTTTTTCTGACATATATGAGGCTAGGATTGAGGTTGGAAAGATTTACATTTACTTTTGAGGGTTACCTCAGGGTGTGACCAACCGCAAATCACTTTACATTAAATTCTTCATAGGGTATTTTTTCAGACAGCACAGGTAATATGAACAAATGAAAAATGAGTGATAAGGTCACTTTCTGATGCACATTTTCAGAGAAAGAATTTTCCTTCACTCAGTGCCAAAAGTCAAGATGGTTATGTTTTCTGCTGTTTCATTTTTGTGACTTAAAAAATATGTATGCTTTTTATTTTAAAAGTTTTAGATTTATAGAAAAATTGTGAAGACAATACAGAGAATTCCTATAAACCCCACGATTAGTAGCCCTTGTAATTGACATCTTACATTAACATGGTCCATTTGCCACAATTAATAAACCAGTACTAATATATTATTAGTAACTTAAGTCTGTTCTTTATTTAGATTTCCTTACTTTTTTTCTGTTGCAGCATCCCATCCAGGATACCATATTACAGTTAGTTATTGTGTCTTCTTGTCCATCTCTTGGCTATGATATTTCTAAGAATTTTCTTGTTTTTGATGATTTTGACATTTTTAAGAGGTGCCGGTCTGGTACGTTGTCGAATATTTCTCAGATGGAGTTTGGTGTTTTACTCACGATTAAACTGTGATTATTGGTTTGAGGGAAGATCACAGAAATAAACTGCCATTTTTATTACATTGTATCAAGTATACATAATATTTACATGATTTATTACTGTCGATGCTGATCTTGGTCACCTGGTTGAGATAGTGTTTGTCAGGTCTCTCCACTGTAAAGTTTTCCTCCTTTCCCTTTCCATGCTGAACTCTTTAGATAAAAGTCATTATGTGCAGTTCACACTTAAGGAGTGGGAAGTTACTCTCCATCACCTTCTAAAGATATATATAATTATTTAGAATTCTTTTGCACAGATTTGTCTCACCTCCAGCATTTATTTATATCAGTATAGACTAGTGAATCTTTATTGTACGCTTTGAATTATAATACAAAACTACTTTCGTTTGTTTCTCAAATTGTTCCAGTTTGCCATTGAGAGCTCTTTTATTTAACTCTTATGTCTCTTTTCCATACCCTCATAATTGTGGGTTTTAGTTTTTTGTTGTTGTTGTTGTTGTTGTTGTTGTTTTCACTTGAGCACTTCATCGCTTTTTGGCATTGTAAGATATTCTCGGCTCATCTTGTAAATGTAAATTCCTGCTTCAGTCCTAGAATCAGCTATTTCTCCATGGAACTATGGTTCCTTTTATTTAGAATGCAATGAGAAGCCAAGATCTGGGCACTAGGTGTATTCATTGCTACTTATGTGTCCTTGATTCTAGGCCCTCTTAGCTGACAAAGCGAGGAAATACATGTATCGATATTAATCCATGTATATACAAATATCTATAAATATTTCTATGTGCTACCATTCATATCTTTATTAGGCTAAACATGAGTTCCCACTATAATCTTCAACTCTATAATCTATTGCCCACACGGATCACCCTACCCTCCTCCCCTTGCTTATTTGTAAATTCCTACCCCAACAGTGAAAAACTGGCTCCCACCATCTGCCATCCAATTTACTTAATTTATACAACTGCAGTGTATACATATAGCAGTATTGGAATTGTTTTTCTGTATCCTATAGAAAACAACTTTATCACTTAGAGTACAGCACTTATCTGCAGCTAATTTTGCCTTTGGTCTTATAGTTTCTACTCATTTCTAAAGTTATTTAGATCAGTAGCTTTTCTCCCCGCCTCTTTCAGTGAGGTAATTTCATACATTTGTAACATAATTAGATTCTTTTGTCACATTCTGCATTTCACCCTGGGATCTTCCAATCTCTTAAGTAATTGTTTAAATTACAGACCTTAAGGTTCACTCTTTGTGCCTCATTTACTTGTATAGCGAGTGCGGCCTTTTGGGATCTCAGTTATACGCAGAGGTCTTCAGTTGGAATCCTTGCCTGGACTCATCCTGGGCTTTATATCCTGTTACTCTTCTACATGTAGCCATTATAGTATAAGCAGAAACACTCAGAGCAAAGCTACTTTTAGCATTCACTCTCGTTAGAGTTCTTGCTTTCGCTTGGGTTTTGAAATCTATTTGTTCTATTTTTTCATTCCAACTCAGCGACATAAGATATTTTAAATATTTTATTTGTTTCAGTTAGGAGTGTTGTTCAGGGTACCTGAACATGCTGCCAAAAAATGGAAGTACTTTCTACTTTATTTTAATTTTTTTCATATTCCATTTTATGTAAATGTCTTTTAAGTTCCCTCAGCTCTTTATTTTTGAAAACAGAAAGTGTGAAAATTATGAATGAGTTAAATAAATAATGCTTCAAGATCAGACCTCATCTGCTATAAATCGTGATGTTAGTAAAAACTCGAAGAACACAATACAGCTATTTATAAAGTGAGAGCATATGGCTTTAAAATATATTTATAACACAGAATTTTGTATTAGGAAATTCAATTGTTATTTTATTGTTACTTAATTTTATTGAAATAATTTCCATGAATTACTTCCTGTGTATCTCTGAGTGTCATGTTTTCTGGTTATCATACAAACAATGATTAACGTGCAGCTGGCTGAATAAAACTAAGCTACAGATATACAAAGAAGTACTTTAAATAAATATTAATGAATAAACATTTTGTCCTCACCATGACAGACTGCAGCACCTGTTTCAGAGAGATACCAGTGTTTTATCCATTTTAGTGTCACCCTTCAATGATCATGTGGAACAACACGCAGGTTGAAGAAAAATGACTCCCAGTACCCTCGTTGCTTAGGTTTGTGTTGCAAAACTGCTCATCATGTTGCCACTATTATGCCTCTTTTTGTTTCTGGTATAAAGCATGTTAGCATTGTTGCTATTGCTACTGAATATGAGTTGTTATGCCTAGAATAAAACGTTATCCTAGGAGGCATGTGAGTTCAGCATTAAAAGAATGCGAGGTTGCCACATTCAATAGGAAAAAAGAAAACCAAAACATTTTTCTCTTTTTCTTTTCCCAGACTCAAATTAGGAAAACTCTTAGATATGTGGCAGAAAAGGAAACAGTGAAATGTGTATCATGAACTCTAGTCTGCAGTGTCCTCATTACAGTGCCGTTTACTCCATCATGGTTGCATTCTACAGTGCTATGATTTCGTACAAGGCTTGTTAGAAAACAACTTTGACAGTACAGGGGAGTTATCTTCTCTTAAAAATAAATTTACATCATTCTGATGAAACATTTTGGAATGTCACCTGAAAAGTATACTCGCCTTCAATCAGTGGTGACCTCAACATCCAGGAACCAAAATTACCTCTGAAAGTTTTTAAATTGCTTTGTGAAGAAGGCATCAATCTCATTATCCCAGAGTTATGTTAAAATTCACTATTCAGTCCTATTTCTGAACTGACTGGGAGAATTTTCTCTGCTTGACATAAATCCTTAGGTGGTAGAGAATGATAATCATTGTGAGAAGAAACGACATTTTCTTTTCTTTTTCTTTTCATAGTTAAATGTTTCAATTGCATTTTCTTACTTTAACTGGGTATAATTCACTTGCCATTGATGGCTGAATTAAGTTTGTAAACCATGAAGGAAAGGAAAATATTCATTCTTTTGAAAAAAGAATCAATAGCAGTTAGCAGTGTCCTTCAGGCAGGAAAAACATATAATTTCAATGTTCATCATTTTAAATTGTGAAATTATTTTGATGACTCCTCCTTTTTTTTCGAATATACAACATGAAACAACTATACAAATGATTTACGTCTAAGAAAGTCAGCTGAGCACTATAGAAAGAATATGGACTTTGAATTGAGACAGACAAGAGTTTGAATCTTAACTCTACCATTTAATAACTATAGGACTGTGGCTAATTTATTTAATCACATTGGATATTAATTTCCTCATTTCTATAGTGGGAAATAACAATACTTACGAGGCTGTAGTAAATATTGAATTAGGTCAGGTATGCATATAATGCATTTGTCATGTAGTAAGTACTCCAAAATAGTTCGAATTAGCATCATTATATTGTTCTTACTAGTATGATTATTATAATTGTTACTATTTGTTATATAACTATTCTACTATGTTTAAAATATCAACAAGGAAAAATACACAGCAACTTTTAGAAACAGATTAGCCTGAACAAATTATGAAAAAAATAGCTTAGTCAGATAACACTTGAATGATGATAATTGAATAGTAATAAATGGGAGAGGAAAGATAATTAAATTAATTGGTCACTAAAGTATTTTTTCCCAATTAAAAGTCAACCTCATGGGGTTAAATGAAGACTTTCTGCATATCTGAATTTCATTTATTCTATCATTCATCCATTCAAAAACTGCTTATTTATGTAATATGAATTATATGCTTAGCATTGTGGAAGAGGAAAAACCAAGGGATAGTAGCATGCAAAGAAAATTTCATCTAAAATAAGCAAGTGCTTTTTTTTCAAACCATAAACATACAAAAAGATGCTCACCCTCAACAAAAAGTTAAGGACTACAAATTAATAAAAATATCAGATACTTTCTCTCATAGGATTGAGAAAAATTAGACATTTCAAATTGGTGAAGATACAGAGACACTGTCATCCACTGTTCGAGAGAATGTAAATTGTTACTATTCTTTTGAGAAGGTAAGTTGACAATATCTAAATTTGAAATGTGAATAGCCAGGAATTCTAATTTTAAGAATTTATCCCACAGAAAGAATATGTTGAGAACATAAATAAATACATACAAAGAGGCTTGTTGCAGCATTGTTTATAATTGCAAAAAAGGAAAAGGGAGAAGAATAGAATAATACATTAGTTATGTATTGCTGTGTAACAAATTATCCCCAAAATTAGCAGTTCAAGCCAATAAACATTTATCATCCTACAGTTTTTATGGATCGTGCATTTGGTTGTGGCATATCTGGGTGTTTCTGGCTCAAGGTCTGTCTTGATTACATTCAAGATATAGGCTAGGACTGCAATCATCTGAAAGCTTGTCTGGAACTGGAGGATTCACTTCTAAGATGGCTTACTCACATGTCTGTTGGCAGAGGACCTCGGTTCCCCTCCACATGGACCTCCTCATAGAGCTGCTTGAGCATCCTAAAGACATGGCAGCTGACTTCTCCCAGGGAGAGTGATCTAAGAGAGAGAATGCAAGAGGAAGCTGTAAGGCTTCTATGACCTAGTCTCAGAAGTAACACACTATCATTTCTATAATATTCTCTTCATTAGCACCAAGTCACCAAGTCCATTTTAAGTGCAAGAGAAGGCAAATTAGGCTCCATTTTTTGGGGGGAAGAGTGTTGAATGATTTGTGTACATATTTTAAAACTATTCCAACTTGTTCTCTGGCCACAAATTATTAAAATTTATACATGAAAAATATGCTCAGCACCTTCCAACTCCAACCCCCAATCCCAAGTCTCAACTTTTCATGGAATCAGCTTAAAGTCCAGAAATGTCATCTTAATCAGATCAAGGTATGGATGAGGCTCCTTGGGTACGGTTCCTTCTATCTCAAGCCCTGGGAGCTAAAGAAACAAATTATTTGCTCGAATGCACACCTGATATACAGATGTGGGACAGGCACAGATAACCACTCTAAACATTTTCATTCAAAAAGAGGGAAAATGGGAGGCTCAAAGCAATCACTGTTCTAAAGCAATTCTGACATCCACTCAGGTGCATGTTAGAAGTTTCTCGATTTGAACTTGGTCTTACTCCTTCTCAGGAATAATTTTCCATGGCTCTTGGCTACACCCTTGGTGTTCTCATTTTCATCCTCTGAGTCATCCTTCCTTTTCCTTGACAGATAACCTGTCTGGGATCTATGTAGTCTTCTCAGTAAAATCTTGGCTTCTTCATTGTGTCCTTTCTCTATCTCCTTCAGTCTAAGCTGCTGGTATTTCTTTATTGATAATTATTTTTAGAAACTCTGTGGGTCTCCTATGAGGAAGCAGATATCTAAGCCCACAAGGCCATCAGCAAAGCCAAGCCTTTAATGAGCCCTACTCTCTCCCACAATTTTAGGGGTTCTTTCTTAAATTATGAATTCAAATAAGAATGATAAGAGATTTGAGGAAACATTTAACTTCAAAGAGACCAAAACAATTAGAAAAAGGTAACAAGAGACAAACAATGTAGGAAGCAGCAGAAAAAAAATATAATTATTTTTAGTGAAATAAGAAAAGGCATTATTACATCTATAACACACATACAAAAAATGTAAAAAAAAATTTAGAAAACAAAGTAGGGCTCTTATAAATTTTAAAATATGATTTGAAAAATTATAATTCTGAAATAAAATTTAGAATGCATTAATAATAAGTATAAAGAAAACTATTGACTAAAAAAAATA
The DNA here is from genome assembly GCA_028627145.1 of Eidolon dupreanum. NCBI lineage: Eukaryota > Metazoa > Chordata > Mammalia > Chiroptera > Pteropodidae > Eidolon > Eidolon dupreanum. The sequence goes on along the minus strand of CM053510.1, from coordinate 53,501,776 downwards.
TTAGTTCTGGAGAAAACATTATATTATATAAGAAAAGAATATAATAAAGTACTTGGCTCAGAAAAAAACAATGTTTACATAGACCAAATAATGAAAATCCAAATAGTGATCTATCGACAATGTGATATAGCTATTTATGTGGTTAGATGAAGGAGGAGAATTCAGTGTGAATGTTCCATGAGGTTGTGGCCTATCTTTAACAGTGGGAAGTGCATAATTACTAACATACAAAATACGAAAGAGTAGAATAAACTTGTTTATTAGAAACACGAAAACTGTGGTAGACATTTGTCATTTCTTTTCAGGTTGTTCACACCTTTTGAACAACATCCTATTATATTTGGAGAATTTACTGCCAGATGAGCCTTATAACCTCAAAATAAACACAGAGAATTCTGTTTCTCAGCATCCTTTGCAGATAACACAGACACACATAACTTGAGCTCCACTACATTCACTCACATGAGATTTTCACTTAGATGTGAGCAACTTGAGGAAGGTGGTCCCATACGGAAAACGTTTGGTTGGTGAGGGCTGTGACAGCATCATTCAGCTTTGGCGGGTTGCCACAAGTTTGAATTTCAGAGCAGAATGAACAACAGTGGGGCAAATTGTGGTAGAACGTGTTTCTTTCAGGGCAGTTTTGCTGTACAGTTATAACTGTCGTTCCTGAAAGCTGGGCATCCGTATGAGCTACGCGATACTCGAAGTCAGTTGTTTACTCCCTAGGAACTAATACCCTAAGAACTGTAGAAGCAAATACCAAAAGAATTGCTAAAGAAGTTGAAATGAAGTATGTTAAAAAATACTAACTTAGAAAAACAAAATTCAGGAATGGGAAGAAGTCAATCAGGAAACTAATGTTTTTCATTGTGAACCTTTGTCTTTCTGTTGGGCTTTTTAATAATCACTATTTGACTTTCTAACCATATGTATGTTTGATAAAAATGGAAATTGAAACAAAAAGAAAGAAAATGAAGAAACAGTGAGAACTATCTTTTGGGCAGTATCAATGCACCCCATAGGTGCTACCACTTTCTTCTCTGTCCATAGGAGACATTGCTAATTGATAATACCTCACTTTCCCTCCAGAGCCTAGAAACAGACTCTTCCATCCTTCCCAGTATCTATTTCTAGGTTAATCAGAGTTGGGTCTTCAGATGAAAACTATTTGCCATTCTTGGTGTAAGAGAAAATACTCAATCTCTCATAGGCCTGGCCCTGGATTTTTTGAGTTTGAGTGAAAGCAAGCCCAGAGTCTGTTTTATGGTTTACCAAATTAGATCATGTATCTCAGTATACCTAATTCTTACAAACACCTTAATTAAAGGATGTAAGTAAGTCATCACTATAGAACCCTATTATTCCCATGAAATTGCTATAGTCAAAAAAAGCCATTTAGGTTTCTGAACATTAACATGCAGATGTACTTTGAAACTTTACAGCTCTATGATTAATAGAATTTAATTACTTAAGAGTTTCCAAAGCAGCGAAATATCTCCACCAGTGGTATTGGCATTACACTTTATAAGAAAATCATGTTCCTTGAAGTCAACATATAATTAATTCACATTTGGAGATGAGGCTACCATGACAATATGACAATTTAATGAGGTTTGAACAGTTTCAAAAAAGGGATTATTAAAAGGAAGAGAAAGGAAATGCTTTGTGATAGAAAAATAGAATAGCAGAGTTATCTGGACAACTTTTAACTGTCATTTGCAAGGACTTTTTGTCACTCTTTTATCATAGTTTTCATTCTTGCTTTTTTCCATTTCTATTACTACAGCGGTGAGATTATTTGTTCTATGATGAAAATGCTTTTCTGTACAAAATTCAAGGAGCATACTTAACATCCATCAAGCACAGCAGCTGTTAAAATCTCCTGGCATTTTTCAATGGCACTTTTATTTTCCTTAGAATTTGATTGTATCTGCCTCATTTTTATATTAATCACATGGCTAGTGTACAAGGGCAAAAGTTTTTAGCTCAAATTTTCTGGTCCACAACGTCTCAGAGGATGTTTTATCTCAGGTCCTGGAGAGAGAGTCCTAACAGTGTGTGGTAAATGATCTGTGGGCCAATGTGGGTAATGGTACAATGTGAGACAAAGCATCAGAAAATCTAAGTCCCCAAATTCTGCCAAAACAGTGGAGTGACTTTGAGCAAGCCACTTAACCTCTGAATCTCATCTCTCTCATCTATAAAATGAGATGATTGAATTTAATGATCTCTCAGATCGGTCCCTGCACACAAATCCCTTAACATTAAAGTGGCATGTTTTATATCTTTTAGGATTTCTATGGATGAGTGTTTAAACACAGAAAGTATGTAGGTAGGGTAGCCTGTATTCTCTTAGGGAAACCTAAAAAGCATGGCCAGTGTTAAGAGCAATGCCAGGACAAGTACAGTGTACATAGGAATCTATCTGGGTAATTTAAGGCTGCTATGGTTATGCATAGTTAAGAAAAAGTTTTGAGAAGCTGAGTACCATTTAGAAAATATCTCTGTGGGAATTATCTATGCCAAGAATAAAGCTTCAAGGAAAATAAAACAATAACATAAAAGGAATGAGGTGACTCATATGTTTTTATTTGTTTGTTTATGAACAACATATGAAAAGGAATTGTGTACTTTTTTTGATAAGGAGGTATAATTTGGTTGAGTAGGATATGAGATGGCAATTCAAATAAAAGCCTTAACCCTATCCCACAAATTTAGGCAAATTACTTATTATTATTAAAATTTTATTTTATTATGTTTCAAGTATACAGTATATTGGTTAGACATTTAGATCGCTTAGGAAACGATCCCTCAATTACTGTTTCTCTCCTCTGGCTCTCCACCTAGCATTAACATATTAATGCTGACTGCATTCCCCATGCCCTTTTCCCCATTCCCATGACCATCTAATTATTTTTCTTTATTTCTGGCTCATTATCAGTTAAGTTTTGAAGGTTTAGTGTTTCCTTTTTAGTACTTTGTAATTCAGGAACATAATTCGGCAGAGTGGTTAGGGGACCAAGACTCTAAGTCAGACACAACTGGATTTGAATCTCAGCTCCATGACTTACATTCTGTGTGTTCTTGGAAAAATGAAAAAAAAAAAAAAAAGTCTCTCTAACCTCAGTTTCCTCATCTGTAAGGAGTGAACATATCTGTGGCAGAAATCTTCCATTTTTGCCTGCCTGACATTCTTTCACCTTTTGGAACCCATCTTTCCTATAGGGACACTCATTCCATGTGATTAGTTCAGGTAGGGACTGAAACCACTCTCTTTTATTCACATAATCAATCTCAACTTCAAGGATACGCAGATGACTCAAGGTAGCCAATCAGAGAATTCTCTGGGATTTTACTCTTAGAGGAATAGGGAAGATACTTCCTTTCTCTTTGGGTTACTAAGGGAGTAGAATATTAAGTTTGAGCCTATGATGCATACCATGGTTGCTAAATGAAGAGACTTTTGGAAAGACAGAGATAGGGAAAAGGATAGGGATATAAGTAGATATTTAGATAGAGGTGAGGATAGAGATAGAAATGGGGAAAGAGTTAGGGAGAGAAATAGGAGTACCATTATAGATAGGGATAGAGATAGAGTTAGAGTTAGGGATAGGAACAAAGATAGAGTCAGAGGAAGGGATAGGGACAAGAATGGAATTGACGTAAGAATAGGTAAGGACAGAGTTAAAGGTAGGGATAGGGACAAAGATGGAGTCGATGTAGGGATAGATAAGGATAGAGTTAGAGGTAGGCATAGGGACAAGGATAGAGTTAGAGGTAAGGATAGGGATAGCACCTTAACATCATTTTAGCTCATGAGCCAATAAATTTCTTTTGCTTAAATTGGACTGACTTGGGGTCCTATTACTTACAACTAAAAGAGTCTGAATACAGTACTTACCTGAACACAATAATTAAGGCAAAAATTAAATAAAATAAAGCACGTAAAGCACTTAACATAGTGCTTGGCAGGACTGAGTTGCCACTGTATAATAGCTTTATACACAGTAGCTATTACTAAAACTCATGAAATAAAAACATACTTTTTTTTTTTTTACTTTTATGCCATTTTTTTTACCCGAAAAAAGATTCAAAGTGAAAATAAAACATAAAAATTTAAACCGTATACTATAAAGTTCTAGTACTTTTTTTCATTGTTGAGGCTTTTTGTCACAACTAAAGAGTTGAAGCTAGGTTATTTAAAGTAGAGGGAACGCTTCCTAATTGAATGAGTCCCTACTTGAATCATTCATTTATTCATTCTTTAATTCATTTTTTTTCACTCAGCATGCATACATTTAGTGACTATAATGTGCTTGTTACAGGATGTACAAGTAAGAAATATCTGAGCACTTATTTCCAGAAGCCTATAGTTTCACATGGAGGCAGACATACAAAGTATTTTAATACAGTTAGTTAACTCAGTGCAGGGACATATAAAAGAAAGGACACATGAATTTGCTCTGTCTAGGGGAATCATGGAAAATTTCAAAGAAGGAGGTGAGCACTTGAGCTGAGATTTGAGTTTCTCAAGTTGTTAAACACAAGGACTGTCTAGACAGGGAGAGCAACCATGAACCTGAAGCATGAGGAAGCATGGCAATATTGCTGAGATGTGGAGTTTGAAGGTTAGGAGTAATGGTAAATGTGAGGCAGAACAGAGAAGTAGCCATCAAATTTGGCAGGCTTCATGTGTCAAGGTTATTAGACAGGCAAAAAGTGGCTCCTGGACAACATGGATGTCAGGGCTCAGAGAAGGGAACAGATGGCATCAAGGGCAGATGTGGAAGAAATCCTTTTATCAGTTGGAATTCAATTTGCCTGTACACACAACAGCAGGAAAAACGATACCTTGAATAGGATAGAGGATTATGTCTCTCTTACATAGAATAATCTGAAGATAACCTGGGAGGGGTGAGGTCCCCCAGTGATCAGAGTATAAGGCTTCTTCCAGCTCACTGTATGAACCTCACTCAATATTGCACAAGATGGCTGCTGGAGCTCAAGCCATCAGGTTGATTTTCCATGCAGCAGATTGATGAAGGGGATCCAAGGAGGATCCATTTATGTCTTATTGTCTAAAATGAGGTTATCTGTCTACACCTAGCAGCGAGGGAGGCTGGAAAATGTGTATTTGGGTGGACAGCAATGTATCCAGCTAAAACCAAGCATGATGTTACCATAGAGGGTATAAAATGGCTGTTAGGAAGAAATTAGTAGTCCCTGACACATTACTGAAGGGTTGAAGTAGCATGGCAGAGATGAGGCTAAGAGCAAAGCTGTCTGTCATTTCTCAAAGGGAGGAAGCAAGAACAACTTCATTTGCACAGGCAACAAGGATCACAAAGACAGACCACACTCACATCCAACAGTACATTTGCTGTGGTCCAGAAGGATCTGTATGTGTATGCACATACACACACACACTTATGCACACACACTACACGATGGGTCAAAAATATTGCCTTCAGTTCTAAATATTTCAGTCACAGAGATTAATAATAACTATGAAGCAGGCTTGTCAATTCTAAAATTCAGAATGTCAGCTTTCTCTTTAATAACAATAGTAATAAAACCAGAAACATCTTATTAACATTTTAAAACATAAACTCCTATGCTACACCCCATACAAAGGTTTTCAGACTCTGGGGGACTGAATATTCAATGATGCCAAAGGATTTTTTGAGATTTGGGAATTTTTAAGAGCTACGATCTAAATATTTGAGGTGATAGTCAAACTAAGTATAGTCATTAAATTATTGTTTTGGACATTGTGTGTATCTGTCAGTCAGAGACTGGATTTTTAGATTCCCAGGAGATCAGGTCATTAAAATAAATATTCCTGAGCATTTTAGCATCAGCAAAAAACAAACTTGTGGAAATCTATGACACTGTTAGATTTCCATCTGTTCTAGGACCCATTGACGATACACGTGGGGTCATCCAGGCACTATTTCAAAATGATGTGAGTTGTAGGTACCATTAATTATCTGCAGCCTCATTGTACAAAGAGGACATGTGCCAGGTGCAGTTCAGCAGATGCAGTCCCCAATTTACCAGATTCATGTCACAATTCATTCACATTATAACAGTGTGGTGTTCAAAATCTGCTTGAAACTAGACAAACATATGCTGGATGGCTGCTAGGTAAGCATGTTTCTCAGGATAATATATTATACCTAGCAGGTTGCTGGATAAATTAATTTATTCCAGATCTGTAAGAATCATTTGGAATTGTCTCTGGGCATCCATGTCAAAACCTTAAAGTGCTAGAGAATAGACTAGGACGAAACTCAGGCTTGCCAGAATTATGACAGAGCATTCCACATTTGATGCTAATATATTGTAAAGTATGTGCTAATGAATTACAAATGGTGTCGCACAGTCTTTGCACTTTGTCATATTAATTCAGGATTTCAGAATTTCAAAAATGTATTTTCGATATATTCAAGTGTTTAAATATTAAAGAGGCATTAACCTTTATCAAAATGATTTTTCTTCTGTTAAAGAAATCAACATTTAAGGTAACAGGGCACACAGTTTGACACTGCTGTAAAGTGGTTGATGAGAAGAACAGTATCTGCCCCCAAATTATTCATGTAAAAACTGTGAAACCTTTCATTTACACTTCTTTGATAATGGCAGGAGTGGCGATGGGAGTTGGAGGAGAAAGGAATATTGCAAGTAGTGAGAAGAGAGTAAATTGAAAGATGTCCATTTTTTAATTAACATGCTTCTTGTCATCTTTTAGCAGAGAATAACAAAACCCTGCAGGCACTAAATAAAAAGAGCCTGAGAGAGGTTTCTCATCCTAGACAACCTACAGAGTTGGTGCCAATTTGGAGTCACTGATACAAACATTTTGTTCAAATACTTTGTTTTCTAGCTGTACTGCATCAACTCGAATGTTTTCAAGGTCAAATGAATATTTTGATAAGTCAGAATGTGGAATTCCATAAACTGGCCTCCTTGAGGCTGATCGGGGACCTTGTTGAAGTCAATTGGAGTACAGCTCAGGCGCTCAAACCAGTGATATGCTTACGTAGCTATCAATTCCCTTAAAACACACACACGCACACACACACTTTTTTCTCCAGCAAGATTTGTAACTGAAGTCAATCAGTTTCAGCCTCAGGGGATCCCAGACCAGGAGAAAATAAAACTAAAACTACTTATTTTTGCTTACAGTGTCAGAATCTTCAATTTGGGGCAGACTTATAATCACTACATCTGTTCCCACACCTTTAGGACAGCGATTAATTTGAACTTGTTCACTGCCATGTCCCCATTTTCTGGCTCAGTGTCTAGCATGTAGCAGGTACTCAGTAAATATTCGTTGACCAAAAATATAGATATCAAAGGTCGCATGATTAAAACTACCTATTTGAATTGAATTAGGAAACATTTCAGATAATATTAAGCAGTAATTAAAATTTTAAATTATGACCCATGTCCCAGAAACTTAAGGGACTTATGAATTTCTAATATGCTAAGCTTTCATTTTGTAAAGAAATTCTGTGCTTCTGGACATACATACAAAAAATAATTGGGGATATTTATTGATTCTGGACTGTAGGTGCTTCCTATATTAAAACAAAGAAGATGCACTCTGTAGGGGAATGATACAAATTGTGGGACACTTTAATTGTGATTACATAAAAAATTCTAATGGTACACCAAACCATGGAAGAATAATACATTTTATCCAACATTTTCATTTCTTCTGCTTGGAAAGGAAGTGTTTTCATGAAAACAACCTATACAATAGCCATGAGGGGCACCATTAGACTGGTAATATCATTGTGGGGGGGCTTCTGTTTCCCATTATACTAGGCAACACTTCAATTTGGGCATCTTGTATTAAACTCTGATTAGAGTTCCCACAGATTTATCTGGGGGAAAAGAAGAGCATGAGTGATGATTTCACCTCTAAGTAAAAATATAGTAGGATGTCTAAGCTGATTTTCTATATTTTTATTGGAGCCAACAATTGCCTCCCCATCCCCCATTCCCAAGCAAATCAGTTTTGTTCTTTCCTAGTTTATAATTCTAAAGAATAATCCTTGATATTTGCTGGAGTATCTCCTAAGTTGTGAATGTTTAATACTTGATGCAATTTGTAAATGGTCGTTGTAGCACTGACTGCTAGTTATTACTCAATATATTATATCAATGAGCCAAAGATGGTCTCTCAGTGTTGACCCTTAGGTTGTTTATTATTTCACTGAAGATAGATATCTATTAGTCCAAAAGCCTACTAGCATCAAACTCAAAACTTTACACATTCAATTATTTTTAAAATAACCTAAACAAATGTATTTTAGCCATTTAGAGCCTACCTGCTTTGCAGGCCTTGTGAAACCTAACCCCACATCTGCTGGCAATTGATAAGATAGAGATTGTAGTTATAAGACCCCAAGCTGCGATGGCTCTTTGGAGCTCACTGACCCAGAGACATTTCACCTAGTTACGTAAGCCCCCTCTCCAACCATCCTCATCCCTGGTATTTCCTTTGCCCTCTTTCCTTCTGCATGGGGGCCCCCCCCACTGCAGATTCAGACATTCTCATGCAGTGAGGGACTTCCACTCTTGTGCAACCCTGTCCAAGCACTGTCCATGTGAGGACACAGCAAGAAGATAGCCGTCTATGAACCAGGAAGCAAACCCTCACCAGACCCCAAATCTGCCAGAGCCTTGATCTTGGACTTCTCAGTTTCCAGAACTGTGAGAAGTAAATGTTAGTATATTAAGCCACTCAGCCTCTAGTATTTTTGTTATAACATCCCGAATGGACTAAAACAATAGTCATCATAGGAGAAAGATCACAGCCAAGGCTCAGAGAAGTGGAAGTGTGAGAGATACCTGGAGAATGGCAAACAGTCCATTTTATTGAGTCATAGAGTGCATGCAGGGAGAATGGGAGAAAAGTTTGAAAAATGAGTTTAGGTCACACGACAGCCCCCAATGCTATTTATCTTGGCCAACAGCGGAGGGTCTCCAAAGGCTCCTGAGTGAGACAGTGATGTGATGAGAACTGTGTGCCTGTAAGATTTATCTGGAGACAGCATGAAGGCTGGACTGAGGAGGGGAAAGACAGGTACTTAAAAAGATTCCACTTCAGCAGCTTTGCAGTAATCTAGCAAGATAGTGCAAGTCTGAACAAAAGTGGTGGAGAAGGATGATTCAGGAGACATTCAGAGGTTGTTGACCATTTCTCCAACCATCATACAGATGATGCCATCCAAAGTGTCTCATTTCTGTCTATTTTTATCTTTGATGCTATTGGTACCTAGAAGCAAAGTGGCATTGCTTATGGCAATTGAACACATCAAAATACTCACAAAGACATCTGGAGCTTCCCAGAAATACACAGAGTACACAGGTAATTTACTAAGCTGATAAAATTAAATACTCTAATAGAATAAAAACAAAATGGTTAACTAAAAAGCTTCATTGGCTGGAAGCAGCAACTTCCCATAAAGACATTTATTTAATTAAAAATGAAGTTTATAAGCTCATGTGTTGATTTGGTATCTTTCAATATACCTACTAGCCTCATTAAGTAATAAAATTTCGGGTAAATTTTTCACTGGGAAGAAGATAATCAAGTGTAGTAGACTTCTCAATCTCAAATAACATTTACTGCTTAGGTGCTGTTAACATGGCCCAGGCAACTGGAACGTTAAAACTACACCCATGAAGGAGAATGATTCAGAAGTTACTTTAAAAAAACATTTGCCTGCAGTCTCAATGGGATGTTTGCCTCTTCTGCATTCCTTTATCTCTTTCTTTTCCCACAAATATGGAGGAGTCCTTTGGTTCCTGGAAAATCACCACAGTCGCAGGGAAGAAACAAGTGACCTATGCTATGCCAGTTAATGTTTGCATCACCCTACGCTTCCACTGCCACAGTGAAGGGTTCAGAACTCATGACCTGACACGAGGGATCCATGGAAGACCACTAGCTTTTGCTCACTAACAACAGAAATTCTGACTTATTATGGCTAAAATAATAAAGACATCTTAGATCTTTTCCACTAGGAACATCGGAAGAACAATAAGACCTCAACAGAAATGAGGCTGAGGTGGATCACCCATTCCCTAGAGCTTATAGAAGAAGGAGCAGAAATAGCATGCATTTGCCCAGATCAGAGAAACTACAAAGGAAAGACTACTATGATATTGATGTCTGTAAAGAACCCCCTCAGACTGAGTCAACTTTAAATATATGCTCAACTCAGAAAGTGTGAAGACATCTTACAATAGTACTGGTCAAATAAAAATTTTCCTTTCCCCTTTAATTTCCAACCTCTCTGATTTCCACTCACACAGAGATCATAACTGGAAAGCAAGCTGGATTAAGATGAAAAGGGAAAGAAAGAAGGACCGTACTCTCTAACCTCCTGCGAGTGTCCAGCCTATTGCAGGCCCTAGTTTCATTATGGGAATGGAGAAGATTTTAAATTTATACCAAGTTTAAAGAGCATTTTAAATCACTGAATTGACACTGTCTCTGTCAAAAGTCCTAAGGTGACTTTTGAACTTGTATTAGTTAAGAGAGAACCAAAACTCACAGGTTCTCCAGGAGTTTTCATCATGGAATCACTTTATTTTGGCCTTGATTTGCCTGAGCAAAAGTGATACTCTGTGCCATGTCTTTCAATAATCGAGAAGGTAGTGATCAGACTGGGACCTCTGCTACAGCTGCCTCAAAAAATCAAGTACTTTAATGGCCGTGCTTGCAAAAAGCAGCAGCAGAAGTGTAGCCTCTTGTGCATTTTATTAGCTTCCTTCTAAATCTGGCACAGAGATATCTGCCCCAAAGAAATTATATCAGGGCCAGAACTCAAGCTGATGGGAGTCTTGATATGTGCTCTTAGCTTTCTTGGCTCAGGCATGCGGTAAGCACATCCCTGTCAGGGGTTGACATGAAATCCGGGGAGCCAGCCTGCAGTACCTGCCACTGTGCCCACATCACACATCTGGAGGTCTATATTCTGAGTAGTTTCACTGCATGAGTGTTTACTCAAGAAATAAGATTCATAAGAAATTACTTCATGGCCTCCTTGTACACTTTGAAGCCAACTAACTACTCACTGACATCCAGAAGTGAGCTCTAGATCCAAATGACATCCCTCATTGTCTCCTGCTAAGTGGCTACATTTCTGCTGGTCCTGCCCTCTCCTTGAGCAATGAAGCTTCTCTCCACAGGTCTCATTAGAGCCTCTTTACATCTTATCCATCCTCTGGGATCTCCCTAAAGTGCTACTCCATCCTTCAGGAGCCTTTCTTTAGCTTTCTAGGCTTCTCTGAGTTCCCTCTTTTCTATGATTTCCAGCACTTCCTGTCCAGAATGCCATTTTTACTTGCAATTGTATAAGCTTTGAATTTGTTTGCTAATTTTTTCATTCATTCATCCACAAATGTTTAAGAAGCTCATACAAGATGTTTTGCTGGGTGCTAGGTGGTGAACAAGACAGGCATGGTTCCTATCTTCTTAAATCTTACAGACTAGTGTGGAGGAAATAGACATTAAACAAATAAACAAACATATAAATATAGAAGTGCAGATTGTGACAGTGCTATGAAAGCAAACTTTCAGATGTGTTGAGAGAGTAAATTAGAGATCTATCTTAATATGAGTGGTAAGAAAAGATATCTCTGAAGTGAAATCTAAAACAGGAAGCACAAGTAGGGATTAGCCAGGTGAACAGTAGGAGGAAATAATTCCAGGAAGGAAGAATCCTATGTTTAAAGGCCTGTGTCGGGAAAGAGATCAAAGCACTTTAGAAATTGAGAGGACAATATGTTTGGGACATTGTGGCATGGTGCAGGTGACAGGAGTGGGATAAGGTTAGAAACATAGGCAAATCATGTCAGGGCTCCAAGGTGTGTTAAGAACTTTGGATTTAAAGTTAAGGATATTGGAAAATTTTTGAAAGATTTATGGCAGAGCAGTAATATGTGACCCAATTAATGTTTTAAAAGAATGTCCTAGTTCTTCACTGAAAAATGGATCTCAAAAGAGCAAGAGTAGAAGAAAAGAACTAACTAGGGAGCAATTTCAAAAGCATAGACAAGAAGTCACAGTGGTTGGCCACTAATGGTGTTTGTAGAGGAGATGGAAAGAATGGTTTATAAATGAGATCATAAGCTTTGTATCTTTTGTGCAGGCATCTTGCTTGGGGAAACCTATAGCTCTACTCAGTAAGTAAATATAATGAATCAATAAAGTAATTAGTTAATTAATTACATGCTGTTTTAATCTTTTAAAAAGAGGAGTCGATCTATATTTTTAACTGGATCAAACATTTCACAACAGAAAGCAATTACATAGACATATAGTCAATCTACTTTGTTTGCTAAGAAGATAGACTTGTTACAAGTGTCATTCTTGTTATTTTGGCTGTATTAACAAATAATATAGGCCACATGGTTATCCAGAGTTATGTTTAGGTACTATACTAGGTTAGTGAAATTTTTAAATGAATTAACATTAAGCAGCTATAATATACAAATTGGGATGTGTTTAATTCAGTTACAGTGTTCTAAAGTCCTTGAATTATCTATGAAGTAATAAAGATATTGATTTAGACTTTAATAAGTTAAGTATGTATTTTGTAGTTTGTAAGGCAGTGCTCTCCAATAGAACTTTCTCAGAAGATGAAGATGTTCCATTATACTGTCCAATACAGTAGCCACTAGATGAATATAGCTTTAGAGCACTTAAAATATGACTACTAGGACTGAGGTACTAAATTTTTAATTTTATTTAATTAAAATATAAATAGCCACATATGACTAGTGGCTACTGTATTGGAGAATACAGTTCTAGGTTCTAATTGTGAACATATTAGAAATAAATTATATAAATTGAAATCTAGTAGGAGAAAAAACGAAATAACAAAAGTATTATATTGATCAACAAAAGGTTAGAAAGAAAGAAGAGAAAAAAGAAACAGAATAGGGAATATACATTATTAAATGAAAAATGATATTTTAAAATCCAAATACATCAGCAGTTGCATTAATTATAAATGAACACAAGAATGCAATTAAAAGGCAAAGATATTCAGGCTAGGTTTTTGTTTTTGTTTTTTGTTTTTGTTTTTTTAAATCAAACTATATGCTATTTTCAGGGGACATATCTAAAATCTAAGGTAAATGTTTAGGAAAATGTATATTTTGCAAAATTACCTACCAAAGAAGGTTGGCACAGCTACATTAATATTAGAAAAATAAACTTTATGGTCAAACAACTACTTAAAGATAGAAGGTGATTTCATATTGATAAATATGTTAAGTTCTTCAGAATATATAACAGTTATAAAAATATATGCATTGATCAACATATCCTCTAAATACATAAAGCTAAAATTGGAGCACTACAGAGAAAATACACAAAACTGCAATCCAAGTGGGCAATTTTAATTCACTTCTTTCAGTAAATCAGCAAATAAATAAACCAACAAGCAGAAAAAGCAAGAATACAGAATATTTTTAGAATATAATGAACAAACTAGATTTAACTGAAGTGTATAAAACACTGCAGAATGCTACCAATATTAAATGTCAATGGAGAGATTTTTATGAAGAATTTCATACCAACAAATTTCAAAATTTAGAAAAATAAAGCAATCCTTAGAAAAAAGTTTCCCACATACATCAAAAAAATTGCTGGCCCAGATGGCTTAACTACTGAGTTCTATCGAACATTCAAGGAAAAAATAAGTCCAATTTTACATGAGGTTGAAATTTTAAAAGAGGGCATACTCCCCTATGCTTTTAAGAGATTAATAAAACTTTTAAATCAAAATCTGACAAGGAGAGTATGAGAAAAGAGAATTACAAGCCAACTTACTCATGAAGTTGTATATAAACAAAAATAAACAAAATATATAATGGATAAAATATTATTAACAAATTGATTTATATCAGGAATGAAAGATTAGTTTAACAGTAGGATACCAATATAATACCATAGAATATCAATTTATATAATTATCTCAATAGTTGCAGATAAAACATCTGATAAAATTCTTTTTCCAATCATGTTGAAACTACTAGTCAATTTACATCATTCATGATAAACAAGAAAAATGAATAAATAATATAGAGATTTTAAGGATTGACAGTTATTATTCAAAGATAATAATAATATATGCACTGAAAATCCAAAAGAATCTACAGAAGAGTTGTTATTATTAATAAGAAGGATTAGCAAGCTAGCTGGACATAAAAATCCACTTATAAAATCAATATATGACAACAGTAAAACTATAGAACAGCCCAACTATCTATTAATAACAGAATGGATAAATAAATTATGCTATAGTCATACAATGGTTTATATACGGCAATAAAAATGGATGAATTATAGGTACATGCAAGTTCGTAGATAAATTTTACAAGCATGATGCTGAACAAGAAAGCAAGACACAAAAGAATCATAAGATATATTACTATTCTGTTTATATACAGTTTAAAATCAGACATAAATTATGCAAAGTGAAAGAAGCCAGTATATACTGTGCATTTTTATTTATATGAGAGTCTATCAAAGGTCAAACTAATCTATAGTGATAGAAAGGCAATTAGTGGTAGCCTGAGGCCGAGATTGAGCGATTTACTGCAAAGAGACACAAGGAAAAAATTTGTTTTAATTAATTAATTTTTATGGTGACATTGGTTAACAAAATCCAGTAAGTTTCAGCTGTACATTTTAACAGTAAGGCATATATATATTTACATTGTGTGTTCACCTCCCATAGTTAGATCTCTTTCTGTCAACACATATTTGACTCCTTTACCCCATCTACCTGCCTCCTCCCCACCACCTTCTGGTAACCACTAGTCTATTGTCCATATCCATGAGTCTCTCTTTGTTTGTCCTGTTCGTTTGTTGCTTTCAGAAAAGGAAAATTTGGGGGTGATGGAAATTCTGTATCTTTTTTTGTTTGTTTGTATCCCATTTATATATTTATTTTTCAGAAAACTAAAAGACATTTTTATTCAATTATGTCTACAGAGTCATTTGGGCAGTAATTTTAGCAGTGGAAATTCTGTATTTCAATTGGGATTGTGGTAACATAGGTATATATATTTGTAAAACTCATTATACTGTATTCTTTAAATGGTGCATTTTTTGGTACATAAATTATGACACAATATATACAATATAATAAATTTAAAAATAGGCCCAGTGGTAAAACTACAAGGAAAATTTAGAAAATGATTATTCCCAAAGCCAAGCCAGTGGTTTCCTCTAGCAAGAGAAATACATGGGGGGACTTCTAGAGTCTTGGTAATATTCTTTCTTGAACTGAATAATGGCTATCACAGTTTCACTTTAGAGTTTTTGGTAAACCATAAATATATGTTTCATGTACTCTGTGTGTGTGTGTGTGTGTGTGTGTGTGTTTCACAATAAAAAATTTTTTAAAAGGAAACAGAACTAAATCTACAAAAGAATATTTTCCACTTTCACACTAATCGAGTGGAAAATAATGAGACACTTCTCACTACAATTCACAGCTGGGGAAGGAGTACACTGAACAGACTGTTAACAGTGATCATGTTTGGCAGAAGAGCCTTTAAAATAAGTTATGCCAAATGTCTTATTTCAAAAAATATTTTGTTACATAAAATTCCCTTCTAATGTAAGTAAGGGATTTGGACCCTACTTCAGCGCTGATTAGAAGAGAAATTTATCTAGATTTTGGGAAGGAGACTCAAGTCAAGAGAGGTTTATCACCTCTATAAAGTAAACTAGATCCTTTGCATTATCATTTGACTCTCAGATGTATACTTTTCAGACAAGGTTTTTCCTTCATGCTTTGGTTTTGATTATTACCATGTTTATATTCCCAAAAAATTGCCATATTTTTTTCTGAAAGTCAGTTGGTGACTTTATCAGTTGGGATAAGTTAGATTATGCTGTGGTAAAAAAGGCAAAATCTCAGAGGATTAGTAGAATACGTGTTTATTGCTCAATCATGCCAAGTCTCCTTTTGGTCTAGGTGCCTCTGCAGATGGCTGTTATCCATGTGGTGCAAGGTTACCATGCTGGGCTGCTTCAATCTCATGGCAACTCCATGTCAACATGTACTTCCACGGTCACCAATGTAGGGAAGAGAGAGCTGAACAGTCCAACAATGCAACAAAATGCTTCTGTACAGAACTGAGCCATGCCATGCATTTCGTTGGCTAAAGCAAATCACATGTTTATTTCTACCTTCAAGGAGGCAAGAAAGTCCAATTCTCCTATAGGCACAGGAGGAAAGGAGGACTGATCCATTAGTGAGCACCATAAGTTCCACCAGGTACATATCAGAATTAGGTTAAGGTAAATTTTATATTTTATAAAAATGAATTGTGTCCCACTAAAATGGGAAACACAATGATGATGTAATATCTTACTTTTGTTTAATACTTTGAAATTTATAAAACATTTCACTGATATATTATTTTTTTATTTGTTTATTAATTTATTCAGCAATTTTAAAGCAGTGGTTATGGGCCAGGCACTATATTAGGTACACAGCATGTCAATAAGACATAGCCTCTGCCCTTCTGCGTGATATCATGTGATAATTGCAATATAAAAAAACCAAATGGATACAATTAGGGCCAAGAGGAGAGAATGCTCAGCACCATCAGGGTAGAAAGAGAAAGACTTCTTATATGAAGTGATACTTACTTAAGCCAGGGTTTCAAAGATGAATAGGAGTTTATCAGGCATAAGGGATGGAGAGATGGGAAAGACAAATCAGGGAGTGAGAAAGGCGCATGTGTGAAGTCATAGAGAGTTACCTTATATACTCTCTCCAAACCCCCAGGAATTAAGCATTTACCACTTTTTCAATTTTATAAATAAGGAAACTATGACACAAAGAAAGAAATGATTTTCTGAGCTCACGTACGTAATACAAGGCAGAATAGAACTCAAGTCTTTTAACTCCAAATGTCCTGTTCTAAGCACTTGTCATTATCATGCAAATAAAAGACACACTTTGAAGTAATGGACATATATAATTCACTCAACTTATCTTGATTATATTAATGGCTGGTATCAAATGAGTATGTAGTAAAGGATGGTAAAATGTAAAAGTTCTAAATAACTCTGTCTTCTATACACAGGTGTTATTGCTCCACATGAGCATAAATCATGTCTCTTTTTTTATTGAGGTTTAATCAACATATTACATTATATTGGATTCAGATGTATAATATGATTCGATATTTTGTATATATTGCAAAATGATCACCATAGTAAGTCTAGTTAACACTCATCACCACACATAGTCACAAATATTTTGTGATGAGGGCTTTTGAGATTTACTCTTAGAAATTTGCAAGTATGCAATACAGTATCATTAACTACAGCCAACCCATTGTATACATCCCCATGACTTATTTATTTTATAACTGGAAATATGTAACTTTTGTGTCTCTTTTTTTGTCATCATTTCTCTGGTTTATAATATAGTATCTGATACATTATAGGTTCTTTATAAACATTTATTGATGGAAGAAAGGAAGAAAGGAAGAAAGGAAGAGAGGAAGGGATGGAGCAAAAAAAGGAAGGAAGGAAGGAAGGAAGGAAGGAAGGAAGGAAGGAAGGAAGGAAGGAAGGAAGGAAGGAAGGAAGGAAGAGAATCTCCAAGTCTTTATCTTTAAACCAAAGGGAAAAGTTCCTCGATATATTTGATCACTAAAATAATCCTTTAATTTTCATTCAAACAACTTCCATTTGTGTGTGTGTGTGGGAGAGAGAGAGTCTGTTTTTCACTATAACATAGAGCAGTTAGGACACAGTAGTGTGGTCACAGGGAAAGAACCCTGCTCAATATTTTGAACATGGTAGGTATTCTCTAAGTGTGGGTTGAATGACTGAATGGCAACATCATGTCTGTCATTATTCATCTGAAACCACACATCTGTGTGGTTTAAACCTTCAGAGACTAGAGATTTATTACACATTAGTGATTACTGCAAACATTGAAGATTAATGAGGCATGAGACATTACTCCAGACTTTAGTGATCTCAGGAGTTTAGTAAACACAGCAAGCTCTTCAATCAGAATTGAAAGGTCTGATGGGGCCACAGCAGGCCTTATTTATAGAAACTCTGGTTTTGCACCGATGGTGGGTCTGCCCTTTTTACTGTGAGAGAAGATCCAAAAAACAGTTTGGGGTGATTGCACACCAGTTCTTATCCCAGTGATTTATCAAATTGCTCCAGTCAGTCACCTTAAGATTAATCATTTTTGTGTGGCTCTTCAGACAGCCTTGCAGCTCAAAACATAGAAGCTAAAGGGGCATCTATCTATCAGTCTGCAATGAGTTTTAAGAACTCACTATGCACCAAGGAGTATATTAACCAATCTCTGAAGTGGATACTAGAGAAACAAATGTAAGGTCTTCTTAGGAAGGATAAACCAGATAAATATAAGAGAATAATAAAATAAGTCTTGAATCAAGTACCAAATAGGGCAATAGGTCTACAAGAAGAGAGAGGCCACAGGATACCAAGAGCATCCAGGAAGACTTATTGGAGGAAGCAGGACTTGAGATGTCTAGGTTTGGATAGTCACTCCTGCCTGTGGACTCCTGTGGTCCAGGCACACAGTATTTCACCCCTTGTGAAATACACACATGTATTTCCTATGAAATTATAGGCCTCACGAAATGATTCAGGGGCTGCTCACTCTGCCTAGAATATTTTTCTTCTACTTTTCTGCCTTGCTAAATCCCTCTTCAAGGTTCAGTTTAAATACAGTTTCCTTTTCCAGAGCCTTCCCCGACCTCCTTCAGCACCTGGGCGAAAGTCAGCCACTCCCCGCATTTGTGCTCCCACAGCCTTCGTATGTGTCTCTAAGGCAGCACTAATCACATTGTGGTGTAATGAATTGTTCATGTGTCTTTTTCCCCACACCATGGTGCCAGGAAAATCATGAGTTTTCAATAAATATTGTTTGAATGGGTGGATGGATAAATTAACTGAAGGAGAGCTTTCTAATAAGAGGCCAGTGGGAGATCTAGTAAGATGGGACCAGACACTGAAGGACCTTTTAAAAGGGAAGCCAATGAAGGGGAGAAGAAAGGAAGGAAGGGAGGGAAGAAGGGAGGGAGGGAGGGAGGGAGGAAGGAAGAAAAAGATATGTTTAAGTAGATTAAGGGAAAACATTGGAGATGGGATTTTTCCAGATGACCCAAAAAATAAAAGCCCTCAATAATCCCACTTTTCAGAGATATCTACTATTAACATTATTTGTGTTTCCCCAGCCATTTTTCCATGCATATAAATACACTGGCAAATTTCCCTACAATTTATGTTCCCACTATTTATGCAGGAGAGTGTTCAAAAAACCAGTCAGGCAACAAATATTTATCGTATGTTTAAAAATTGCTGTATTATAATAAACAAAACAGACATTATCCCTGCCTTCCATGGGTTTTACAGTGCAGTGGATAAAAGAGCATCTAAAAAATTATGTTATTAAGTAAATGATTAAAATGTGCAAAGATTCAGCTCCACCATTGCTGTAGATGCTTCAGCAGAGGCATAATGCAATGAAAGCAGTGTTTAGGACAATTAAGTTGGCAGAATAGACTGAAAAGGAGAGATGCTATGAGGGACCTGGGCATGGGTGATGGCAATGAGAATAGAGGAGAAAAAAAGTGAAACCAAAAAACATTTTAAAGCGAAATTTCTTAATGTGTGGACCATGGATTCACCTGGGATACAAGGTTAAACTTTAGGGTTTTGGGGCTCTCAAATTTGGACTTTATGTGTTTTTCAATGGATAGTAAGTTTTATAGCTTTCGCTAATCTCTGCGTAGGCCATATAGCAGAGTATTTTTAGGTCACTGACATTGGAGTTAGAAAATCCAGGCTCAGACACCATCACGATCACTTAGTAGCTTTGAAAACTTAGACAAGTTACTTAAACTTCTGGAGACAACAAAGCAACAAAACAATATAATGTAAAGTGTCTATCACCCAATTATTTTTATTCTATAGGAGTCTATTACCCAAAAGATAAAAATCAGTACTTTAAAGAAAGAATAGACAAGGCTCGATGTCAGATTGATAATGAAGGAGGAGAAAGGAGAATGAGTAGAAGAAAAGGGATTGGGCATAGGAGATGAAATGGATTAAGATTTATGGTAGGACCATGAAGGACTCCTAGAATATTCCCCTACAGGAGTACAGTCCCTCTGCATTGCAGTTTTTAGAATAAAGGAAGGATCAGATTATAGATTTGCTTTAGAAATTTTAGATCACTTTGCTGATTATCAAAAATGTTGACTCATTTTTATTGAATACTAAAAGCAGATGTTGGTAGAGTGGGGAAGGGAGGACAGTGAAGAAGAAAGCTGAGTGAAAGAATGGGTTGGGCAAAAAGACTTCTACGGACCTTCAAATTCTGAGCATCTATAAGTAGACATGACTCACATAGCAGCTGACAAAATCATTACACTGACCTCAAGACATTATTTACAAATAATAACATACATATAGTTGCAGAGAAACCCTGACAAGATTCAAAGAAGTTGGCAAAGGTCACACAACTTAAATGTGTAACTCATTGCCATACCATACCATCTACAGTACACCGTGAATACTTACTATAAATTTCCCTTTTCTTTTATAATTTTGAGAAAAATTTTAAGTATAGAAATACTGTAAAGTGACCATTAAAATTATTTTTGTTATATTTTTTCATTAATTTATATATATTGTCTTACAAATAATAGAGTTCTGTTGCATTTGTGACTTAAAATTTTTTTTCTGCAGAAACCACAAAAAATGGAAGTGACCTGGGCCTCTCTTGTTTTCTAAGCTATTGTAGAGATCTGCTAAGCCACTGGGATAAATATAGTGAGGAGGGACACATAGGTGAGAAGAGCACAGCATTTTCAAAGGATCCCAAGAGAATTTCTGCTTTAGTCATACCTTGAAAGTCGCGCGAGGGGGCGGGCAAAGCAAGTTATTTCCTTTTTCCACTGAGCAAATGTTTGTCTTCAACAAGACAGGTCACAAGTGCCTTTTAAGAATCTTTTATTTATTTGTCTAGGAATTTGGGGAAATAAAAAGAATTTAAAATATATGGTTTTCTGTTCTCAAGATCCCAATCTAGTTGTGGCATCAAGATTTATGTCTAGGAAATGATTAGGAAACAAGAGTAGATAAATTCTGAACAGTCTCTAAGGATGCTATTTTACTAGCTCTTTCCTTTTATGGTCAAAGAAGACAGTTTGTAATGATGTCTTTAATTATTTAAGGCACAAGCCATATCTTCCAGGCTTATGATGCTAAATGCATTCCAATTCATGCAGAAACGGGGTCTTCCCAAACAATGTGTAAATCACTAAGTGCATGCCATGTTCATTGTGCCCAAAGTTATCAGGGTTAGTGTTATGTAATCCTGTTATCACGCCAAAATTGATTGAACCAGAAATCAGGGTTGAAAGTAATTGTTAAGAGCTGAATATAGTAATAACAGCTAAATATTTAATGAGCACTTATTATGATTCAAACACTATGCTGAGGCCTTCCCTTGATTGTTTTATTTAATCTTCACAACAGTCCTGTGAGGTTGGCTGGGATATTATCAAATGCACCTTAATAACAATTCATATATAGTTACACAGATACCCTGACAGGATGCAAAAAATTCTCCACGATCACCTAACTTTAAACACATGTGTCTCGTGACAAGCCCATACCATCACAGAGGCTTAGTAACTGGTCTAATGTCACAGGCTAGTAAGTGGAGTCGCTGGGGCTTGAACCCAGGGTCTTTCTGTTCGTTTGACTCTAGAGCCCTTATCTTAACCCATAGCCTGTGTGGTCACCTCATTCACTCAGTAAGGGTGCTCCATATTAGATGGCTACAATTCAATCAAATTCTTTCCCCCTGAAGGGTATGTTGAATGTGACACTTACGGAGAGAGGATGGAACAACAGAAATATAAAAGAAGTAAAAATAGAGAGAAGGGTTAGGAGAATGGGTGTTAGCAGGGATCAGGAAGGATGAGATGAGGGCTTTGTCACTAGGGCTAAAGCAAGTTCACAGAAATGCTGGGCACACTAAATGACCCTAAAAGATAGTCACCATTCCAGCTCTCATGAAGTCTAATGGTGTGACATTTCCTTAAAGAAGTCACCTGAACACAGCTCTGGCCCTTGCTCCCTGAGCAAAACTAACTAACATGGAAAAGATCTTTTACTTGGGCAAGAATCAGGTTCCTAAAGAAATTGTCATCACAGAAAGTTAACCCTGACAACATTTCTGGCACTTAGTTAAGGAGCAACATGGAGTACTCTTTAATTAATGATGTAGATTACCAGCACTTCAAGAGAATTTAGGAGCTTATCTGACTCTGAATTGAGACCTGCTAAAAGCTTAGTTGCAGTAGCTTCCAAGACGGAGTCTGAGAGACTTATTAGTTTTCCAGACCTTCGGCTTCTTGAAAGTCTTTCACAGCATTACATAGGCCACTGTTGAGTAAAGATTTAGTATTATAGTTTTTGCTCTAATGGAAGGAGTCATGTAAAGAGCATCATTTAAAATAATAAATTTCTTTTGTTTCACTGGGAAGAAAAGTTCATTTTTTCAGGTGAACAACATGTGCTTCCTTTAATTATAAAGAGAATTTTATTAACAGGAAAGGTTTTCTGCCTCTTTTTAGCTGCTAGGAAACTCACCACCACAGCATAAAGAGCAAAGGCAGTAACTAATGGATTTCAGATGCGTGGGACCATTTATATATCTACTGTTCCAAGTGCTTTTTTGTTCTCATTTTTTTTAATTACCCATTTTATACATTTAACTATTGTAAGTTATCCCCAGACATGTGTGAAAGTGTTAGGTTGAACCGTCTGAATTTGCCAACAGTCCACCATTTTTAACCTACAAAAGGAGCAATTCCATAGAGTTCAACTTATAAATCAGAAGTAAATATAAAATTGATATATCTGCGTGGGGAAATGTTCCAAAGGGCATAGGGCAAAATTATAACTGTGAAATCCTGCAGTGGGACTATGTGTTTTTTATTTTCTTCTTCCTGAAATTTGTATTTTCTAAATTTTCTATTGCTTCTATTTTACTCACCAACATTGTTACTTTTTCCTCTTTGCTTCTGTCACAGATTGTACCTTACTATTCTGTATCCATTACCCTGCTCTTTTACCCTATGCTTATTTCTTACACTTATCACCCTGTACTTATTACCCTGTGTTGCACCTTAAAAAAAACAAAAACAAAAAAAACCTGTATGTCTCTTGTATAATTCTTGAGAGCAAATACTGTGTCTTGTTTATATCCACTGTAGCTGGCACATAGGAGGGATTCAACAAGTGTTTGCCCAAATCAGAACACAACTCATTTATAACTTTTATAAGCAATTAATTTTTCTAAAAATAATTGAATAAAGCCTCATAATAACTTCTTGTATTTTATATCTTCACTTCTATCAATGTGCTAACCTTTGGATGACATACATTCTTATATATTGTATTCAGGTGACATTTACATTTCTTTTCAGTTTATTCCGACCCAGCAGTGGCTTTTAGCATTGAGTGACTGTAGCTCTAAGATCATACTTGGATGTTTTCCAGATTTCTTAAATGGAACGGAGGCGATGTTCAAAGGATGTCCTTGACTCTTGTCCTCTCTGGCTTGGAATTGTTTCTTTTAATGAACCCAGTATCCATTCCAGTTCTACAGCAGATAACCTGGAGGGCATCTTGACCCAGAGCTTTCCTCTGTGTTTTATATCAGTCAGCCTGCATAGAGTTTACAGTATCCTTTTAAGAATGACCAGTTTCAGATCACAACAATGCCCTGGGCCTGAAACGTATCAACAGCTCCACTCTCCCAGCACACAGAACCAATAGGCTGTGATCAAAGACAGTGCTTCTCAAAATTTAATGTATATGCTAGTCACTTAGGCTCTTGTTAAAATGTGGGTTCTGATTCAGTTGGTCTGGGTGGGGCCTGAAGTTCTGCCATCTAACAAGGTGCTGCTGATGCTCCCAGTCTGGGCCCACACTTGGAGTAGGAAGACTATGAGCCCTCTCTGTAGTTCTGGGTATCCTAAGCGTTCCAGTTTGGACTCACTAGTAAATTCGAAAGTTCCACAGGCTGGTGGCATCACTTTTAAGCCCTGCCTCAGTTAGCTAAAGTGGTTCTCCAGCACCCTTCACCCTTTCAGATACTCTCTGCTAGGTGCCTGGTGGAAGCCCAGAGTTCTCTCTGTGGAATTCCACCTGGGCATAGCCTTTTTCTATACTCCAGTTGTCCTGTTCTGCATCCAATCAGTTCAAGTTTCCACTTGAAGCTGATCTGAGGAACCAAGGCTCAGTAAGATGTCAGTAGAAAACAAAGTTTAATGTGGTAATTTCATTTTGAAAACAAAAGTCTTTGATTTGCATATTTGCATCCTTGCTCTGCCATTCACCAGCTATGTATTTAGTGCCTATGGTAGGCTGAATAATGCCCCCAAAGATGTCCATCCACATTCTAATCCCTGGAACCTGTGAATGTTACCTTGCATGGCAAAGGGGCCTTTGCAGATGAGAGTACATTAGGATCTTGAGACGGGGAGATTATCCTGGATTACTAGGTATGCCCAGTGTAATCGCAGGAACCCTTATGAGAGGGAGACATGAAAAACAGAGTGGGAGAAGGCAATGTGAAGACAAAAACAGAGATCGAAGTGATGCAGCCATAGCTGAGGCAATCAGTCTCTAGAAGCTGGAAGAGGCAAGGAAGATGCTCCTGGAGCCTCCAGAAGGAACCAGCCCTGACGACACCTTGATTTTAGTCTTGAAAAGCTTATTTTAGACTTCTGTCCTCCAGAATTGTAAGAAAGACAATTGTATTGTTTTAAGCCACTATGTATGTGGCAATTTCTTAAAGGAGCATTAGGAAATTAATGCAATGTTTCTGTTTCTTATGTAAAATGAGGCTAATAATAGCAAGGCTAACAGAAGCACCAATGTGTTTTTAAAGGAAAATTATATACAAAAGCATTTTGATAACTCTAAAGCTATGGCTCTCAGATCTTAGCAGATATATGAATCACTTGAGAGCTTGTTAGAATGGAGACTTTTCTACCTCAGAGGTTCTGATATGATATGTTTGGGTTTAGGACTTATGAATCTGCATTTTCAACAATCACTTGAAACTTTCTAACTTAGGTGGTCCATGGACCACACCTACAGACATTGGTGTGATGTGTGATTATTGATTAGAATTTAAGCCCCCTGTTGGGACAGTGGTGGTGAGGAGGAAGTAAGGGTCTAAATCACCCCACAAAGAGTCTTCCACAAATGAGTGTATCTTTGCAGGGAGCCCTCAGATGGGGTTGGGCGTATCATTTCAGAGATGGCATCTATAAGATAATGGTGATGATTTTCTGTCCAGTGGCAGGATGCGACAGTAGCTCGTGCAAGATTCAGTCACTGGATTATGATTCTCTCTGCCATTCAGAAATATGGCATGTTCCAGGGCAGCTTGTCTGTCTCTCACGTTCAAGAGAACACATTGAACGCCTGAACCAAATACATCTTATCTATGAAAGCGATGTTCAGAGAAGAAGACAGAGATTAAAAAACAATAATAAAAACCTAGTTGGGGTCTTGTTTTGTGCTAGGCACTGAGTTTCTGCTCTGAAGGAATTCACAATGAGAGGAAGCATAGACATGTAGCCCTCATAGGGGCAGGTGTATAGAGTCGAAAAAACTAGAAGAGTTTTGTAGTAGAGGAGTACGACTAGCCACCCCTTAAAGTGCTACTCATAACTTTGAAGTGCTTAGACCAAACCTTGTACCTTTTCTTGAATGTGCCTGTTCCTCACAGTGTTACATCCTATTGGTTCTGTTTTCTCTGGAGAACTCTGATTAATACAGATGGTTATCTGGAAAGACTTTACAGAGATCACTTTCTAGAGAGATGCTGAAATAATAATAGGTTATCTACTTATAAATATTCTTCTTTATAAATTATAAATTCCCCTGTCATTCATTCATTTCAGCATACATTTAGGATTGAGATGAATTTAGTGAGTGCTTACTGTATGTCGGGCTCTCTGCTGTGCACAGAAGTGGGTCAAAGAACAAGACCTTGCCACTCTGGTGAGGAAGTAAGACTTGAGGGCTAAACACTGCAGAGAATTATCATGTGTACAGACAAATGTTGTTTTCAAAGTGACAGTCCCAGTCTTACAAAATAAAAACATGCTGTCCAGCTAACATTACCAGATTAAATGTTGCATGGAACATGCAATTATTTATTGTTTATCTGGTCCAAATTTAGCTGGGTGTCTTGTGTTTCTAATTGCTAGATCTGGCGACTCTATGTCCAGTTCTCCTCCTACATCCAGAATGGTATAGACGTTGGGAAGACACAGCTCTCCTTTAAGCTCAGAAAAGAAGATGCCTTTCTTTTTGCTTCTAGATTATCGGATTCAGCCTCACCCTCCTACCAGCTCCAGCGGGGGGTAGGGAAGACTTTTGCTGTAGACATTGCCTGTGGCACCTGCTGACAGTGTATCTCATTTCAGTAATGGTGCAGAGAAACCCTGCTGGGACACAAGGGAATGCCTGTGACTCTGCCTCTAGGGAGTGGAGGGGACCTGCATGGCCTGACTCTAATTCTGTTTTTCCCAAAGCCCACCAGCCTCGATTAGCTGTTTGATGTTCTTTTACTTAGTTAAGACCAGGGCCAGGTTGCGAAAGATGCAAGCATTTCCCAGTGCCCTAAAACAAGATGAAGTAAAATTGAAATTTAGAATTAGCCTGTGTTTGAATCATTGCTGTCACTTGCTCTATGAACTTCTTAAGCCTCCATTTCTTCATTGATAATATAGGGATGATCATTCTGCTGTGAGGATTAAATAAAATGATGTACATAGAACAAGGATGTAAGGATATGTGCTCAATAAATTGTCATTATTATTAATACTTTTGGGTCTCTTTAACATCTAGTTTTTGTTTGTTTGTTTTTGTTTGTGGTTTTTTGTTTGTTTGTTTCAAATATGCCCTTGCAAACATTTTTGTGCATTTGGCTTTTTAAAAAATTTTTGAATTTGTTTCTTGGAATGAATGCTTCGGAGTAGTTTTATTAGGCTAAAGGCTATGAGAAGCACAGAGAATAGATGTGGAACACAGGCTGCAAAGCTAGAACACCTGGGATCAAATCCCAGCTGCTCTACTTCCTGGCTGTGTGATTTTGAGCAAATTCTTTCACTTCTCTGTGCTGTGCTGTTATAGAATTTAACTTGGCACTAGTTGTTATTATGAATTTGTGATAGCTCTTAGTACATAAGAACAGAGTACTTTCAAAAATGAAAATAATTTGATTATTATGTTAACTATCCTATCTAAGAGCAGACCTTATCCTTTGTGTCTATCATTTTATTAAAAGTGTTTTCACATTTTTTCTCTGCTTCCTTTATCTTAATTTTGTTGTTTTTATCACATATTTGTTTTGTTTTTCAACATAGCTGTATTTTCCATTATAAAATTTTTTGTTGCTTCAAGAGTAAAAAAATATATTCCATTTGCTTCACTTAAATGACTCTAACTTGGCAGTTGAGGAAGCAAATGGGGAAGATATTTTTGGAACAGAAAGCCTTTTTAGCATCTTTTATATAACACCAATAATGAGACATTTGAGGGCAATTGCAGGAACCAGGAACTCTGAGAACCACAGTAAGACTGGCTTTGAATCTGAGGTAGAATTATTTACATAGTGAGATAGAACAAAAATGGAAAGAATGTCAGATTCGGAATCAGAACACCTTTTTGTTAACAGTGTGATCTTTGGCAGATGGACAGAATGTCTTCTGTTTTAGTGCAAATCATTTTCAGACAACCTTTTGAAATTTTGCCTTCCAACCCGTATGCTGTCAGCAAATTAAGTACTCTGCAGAGAAGACCCTTAAAAGTGGAAAGTGGTTGTTACTGTAATTTGGGCAA
Source organism: Eidolon dupreanum (assembly GCA_028627145.1). Taxonomy (NCBI): domain Eukaryota; kingdom Metazoa; phylum Chordata; class Mammalia; order Chiroptera; family Pteropodidae; genus Eidolon; species Eidolon dupreanum. The sequence goes on along the minus strand of CM053510.1, from coordinate 53,473,779 downwards.
TATGAACAAAAAGAAATAAAAATAAATGGGACTGATAGCCAAATGGCATACATTTCCACCCCTGGCTCTAGAGTACACTGCCCTCAAGGGTAAGTATTTTTATTCTTGAGATGACTGGAAAAGGATATAATGATTTCTCCATGGCTAGTTGAAATCTTCTTTTCCCATGCAGAAGAGCTGCAGAATTAGGCGAGCTCTGTGTCTCAGGTTATATCTTGAACAAGATGGGAGTGAAAGGAACCACTGCTTAGCTTCTGTGGAACTCTCCTCCCGTCACACCTCCCCAAATATTGCCCACTGGACTCAGGGTGACCTTTCACTGATCCCCCTCTCGCACTTCTGCAACATCAGAAGTAGAGGAATAGTTCCCGATGGTTTAATTTTTCCTGATACCCAACCAAAAGAGCAAAGGTCTAATTTTCATTGGCTCACAGTTTTTATCTGTTCAGGAAGACAAGGTTAATGAAGCACACTATTTGCCTGGCTGACTTGAACTACCTGGTTTTTAATAGAATTTTCAGTCCAAATATACTTACTGTCTGAATTCTCAACATGATAGCATGCATTTATTCTCCTTTCCATGGGCAATGTACAAAATGTTACCTTTGGGTATTTCTCAAACATAGCCTGACACCTGTCTTACCTTTGCTCATTCGCTAAAGTTAGATAACTCACAAATGAAATGAAAAGAAATATTCAATACAGCAATTCTGTTAGCTTCTCTCAATCTCAATTTCCTCACCTGTGAAATGGGGATGATAGTAATGCCTATCTCTATCTTCCACAGTTTTATAAACCACTGAAGTGCTTACAAATATTAGTTAATATTTTTATTAGCTTTGAAATCTAAACCATAATTCCATTCAGTACTAAAAGAAGCAAGAAATATTCAGAAACACCATAAGGATGATAACAGCCAAAGCAATTCACTGATATTCACTAAATGCACATAAACAATTTAAATTTAAATATTAATTCTACTAACTTTTTAAATTCACCAATTTCTTTTCTTAACTTTTATTAATTTCATTCTTACGTTTTCCCTGTTTGTTTTGCTGTTCTTTTTTTCTAATTTCTTGGGTTGAGTGTTTACCTATTTCCATTTAGTATTATTAATAATGAAAGAATTTAAAAATACAAATTTACCTCTGAGTATAGCTTTGGCCATATCATGGATGTTTCCTATATGGTATTATTATTGCTATTTTCTAAATAGTTCGTACTTACAGTTAGATTTTATTTTCCCTTTGATCTCAGTTTCTTGGAGAGAGTTTTACCATTTTCGAGAAGTTGGATTTTTTTGTTCAGACTTCTGTTAATAATTTCTACCTCTTTTGAATGTGGATCAGAAAATAGTGATTGTAAATTTTCTGTTTAGTTTTGGAATTTACTGAGATTTTCTTTGTGGCTTACTATATGTTTGATTTCTATAAATAATCCTATAAGCACAAGAACAGGAAAAGTGCAGTATTCTTTAAATGAACTATTTATCTTCTCTGTGTTAAGATTTTTCAAATGAGTGATTCATGGATGAACTTCAGGAGATCAGCATATGCTTTTTATAGGGAGAAAACTCAGTTTTTTCAAGTTCTCAAAGGGATCTGAGACCCTGAAAATATTAAGCAACTCTGCTTTATATACTACTTGATCTGTCAAAGATTAAGAAACAGAAGTTAAACTACTGAATATAACTTAAAATCAACATTAAAAATTTTTCTTAAACAAAAATTATAATTATCTTATTAATATACAGGATTCCTAAGAAACAGTCAAAATTGATATTTGCTATTTATCCATTCTTTGAACAGTGCTAACTGGCCTTTGCTTGTTTTATTCCCCACCCTAGAATGAGACTCACAAGGAGGCATAGCTTCTATAGGATGGCAGAAAAAGGGCCAAATCATTTTGTCAAAATTTATCAAATCTGAAACACTTTGGTCACATATATTCTATTTTCCTTGAGAGTTTTGCACTCGATCTTTTATATAATCCCTCTGATGAAGTTTCTATCTCTGAATACTCCTCAGTTGATGCTCTAAGGAGACAGTCCTATTTTGGAAAGCTAATCATGTCCTTAGGGTGACTCAGTTCAAAGTTGCATACTTCCTTAAAAGAGGCAGGAAAGCTAATGCATCAATTTCTAGGATGGAAAAGACAACCACTTAAAAACAGACAGCCAAATTACAGATGTACTTGGAGCAGGAAGTATCTGCTGACAAACAAGTCATGCATTTTTAAATGGTGTACAGAAGAATTTAAAGTCCATCTTAAAAAAACTGAAGAGGTCCTAAAAGGAACAATGACAATTGAAATTGTGACTTACACTCAGCAAAGGTCCCTATACCTAATCCTCAAAGGTATTAGAAATTCTCAGGGCTGACTTATCCATGAGGCACACAATACAAATTCTTATGCATGATACTTGCAGGGCCATAAAAATGTCTTAATTTTAATTTCATTTAAAATCTGAAGAAAAAAACGACTATAATAATAATAACTATGTAATAATGAATCCAGCCTGGATTATATTTGCCTTTACACCAATGCAGTTATAAAATATAATATATTTTAATTAAAAATTAATTAAAATATATATAAATAGATATATTTATGGGAGAAGGGACCTATGAAAGCAAAAACCCCTACACCCCATGAAAGTCATAATGAGGCCCTGGAAATAATTATCCATTTGACATGATGTTATCAAAGCAGAAGCCTTGTGAAGGTTGTTTAATATGTGTTTATGCATGGTTCTGAAGCACTGTTTAGAATAGATTATATTCTCTGAGCAGAATAGAAATTACTTCTTTCTTCCTATTTGCTTCACTCTGTCTCTTTCCATGAACTTCTTTTACCTGCTTATCTATTGCACATGGCCTAATAGTCCCCATCCCCAACTCAGCATCAGATCTACCGCTGACATTGGGTTTTGTGGATCTGAGTTCAAATTCTCTGCTGGAGCATCCTCTAGCCAGGTGCTCACCACGTTAGCTAATCTTTCCCCCTTTAATCTTCCCCACACACTCCTGCATACCCCTCAAACCTCATGGTATGCCTGGCTGGTCCTTCCGAAAGCTGTGTTGGGACAGCTAATGAAATGTCTCCTACCATTTGGTTTTAATATGACCTGATTACACTCACAATAGAAAACAATCACAGGAAGAATGAATTTAGCAGAAAGTAGTGGTCTTAATATAATTACGTTATTACACTTTCTCATGCCCTTGATTGTCATTTTGCCACATAGTCAACACATGGGAAATAGAAGTCTCTTCCCCAGGAAATGCCATTTGTGGAGACTGTGTCTAATCTAGATTTCTCTCAATGAAGAGCCACGTTGCATAATCAGGCAGGACTCCTACCTCGAGACTAAGTCATTCTATGAATTTGAACAGACACCCCACGGAGTCCCTTTTTGCTGGATGAGTGACCTCTCTGAGTAAGTATCGACATCACATGCACTCTTGTCACTTCAGGATTGTAATAAGCCCTCTTCAGTAATGATTATATATTAGGAACATCTAGTAGATGTGACTTTAATAGCAAATTGAACTTTATTTAATTATCACAGTGTCACATACCTCTGTACCTCTATAGAATTTTAATACTCAATAAGCACAATATTGTTTCACTATAAAGAAGTATGACTGGTGCAGAGCAATTTGGTATTACTAAGATATATATTGTCTATCTCAAAAAAGATAGACTCAGAGATGCAAAAAAACTTTTATCTGTTATATTTTCAATTTGTATGTGTCACTCTTATTTAATATGAAGAACAAGAAAGCTTACAGTCTTTCTTGATAAGAAGAAAGCTTTGAGCAAAAAGACTAATCAATGATAATTGTTTTTCTTTTACTATTGTCTTTCTACTAGAGAAACAGTAAAAATTCTGTATGGATAGTGTATTAGCCAGGGTTAAGTTTTGAAGAACAGAATCTATTCAGCAAGTTTAAAAGAAAGGGTTTGTTACAAGTTTTTTTTTTTTTTTTTTTTTTTTTTTTTTTTTTTTTTATGGTTTACTATACTGTTGGGAGGCAAAGAATTGCCCTCAAGTCCGAATTTCCAAGATCTGCTTTCTAAGACCAACTGTGGAACTGGATCAAGGGAGTGGTTGCCTCTGAAATGGTCAAGAGGCTGCAGATTGAGGAAGCTGACATCCCAGCTGCCTGATCCTGGACAGACTGCCTCTGTGCCAGTGCCACTGCCCAATCAGCCAAACAATGTGACATCTTGTCTCATCCCACGTGGTTTAAGATTTAGTTACAAATTAAAGTCTTATTTGATTTCACTTGATTTGTGAAGTTCTAGCTGCAAGGAAGTCTGAGTATAGTTAGCTTTCTGGCCTGTGCATGTTAAAAGCGGGGCAGAATGAGCCAACTGAGTGAATTTAGAATACTTACCATGAGTGGCTATGTAACGGGGTAATACTGAAAAGTGGAGTAACATCGAAGGTGCAAATGAGATATGGCCATCTTTTGGTTTTATTGTTTTCTCTTTCAGGATTGGAATTGTATTAATCACAATCTTTGGTTCATGATACACACCTCAGTGATCTATGTACAGACCCCAAATTACTTAATATAACAAACATTATGAACCCATCCACCACCAGAGTAAAAGCTAGATCTGTGACAATAACCTACATCTAATCGAACATCCCCTAACATTCCCCTACCTAGGAAACCATCATCCTGAACTTCATGTGTTATTGCATCTACATGTATTCTTACAAAATATCTTTTTAGAGTTTTTATATCATTATAAAAATGTATCTATGCCATCTTTTGTTTCTTACTTTTTGCACTGAAAGTCCTAATGCTAGATTCATCCATATTTTTGCATTTCACTGTAGTTCAACTGCTGTATTCCATTGCTGAATATGACAACATTCCATTGTATGAATGTTCATCCATTTTTCTCTTAATGGATACTTGGACTATTTCAAAGTTTTGATACTATGAACAGTACTTCTGTTCTTTCATATGACCAAGACCTTATCTGGGATATTTACCAAAGATGGAATTACTGGGTCACGGAGTCATGGGGATCTTTTAGTTTGGAGTACAGTTCTCTATGTCGAATGTTATCAAAACTATGTAATTTTCAGCCAAGTCTGATTTAAAAGTAGCAAACTAACATAATCATCAAAGAATCTCCAACTTTCTTAGGCCACAACCTTAGGACCCCAGTCCCTGTCTCTCACAATTCTCTAAAACCTCTTTCTGTTTGCAGGATATTCCTTTAGCCACTGAAGCACGAAGCTATCCTGCCACACTGTAAGGAGATCTCAGGGTTCTAACCACATTAGTAGGAAATTGATAAGGACATGGAAAACCCAGCTTGATTTAGTGTGTAACAAAACCATCAGATAGTGATCAGATTTACATCCGGCTGCCTACACCATAGAGAGAACCCTTCAATTTCATATCTGTCATAGGATGGGTTCCCCTGGAAAAAGTCTCTGAGATAAAGATTTATGTGCATGTCCTTTATTGTGAGGGCTCTCAGTTACAAGAGCTGTCAGGAAGTGAGGAAAGCAGGATTGAAAAATGGAGGAAGTTGAACTGCAAAACAGTTCCAACAGAGGCTTTAGCTGAATTCCTGAGAAGCTCTGGTGCTTGGATGACAAACTTTGGCTGAAGCTCTTTCAATATTGATTCCTCTTGGCTTCCGGCTTTCAAGGATTTTTCTAATTGACTGCCTTTCAATCAGGTAGTGAAAGTATGCCTTTCTTTTCATTCCCCCTGCTTTGAGCTTGGCCTAATTTATTACAATCCCACAAACCTAGACTATTGCAATAGCCTCCTACCAGTAACCTTTCCTGAAGTTTCTCTCAATTTCAGTATTTTACACAGACCTGAGTAAAATCAGTGGGCCAGAACTGCATTCTCTGATAAGCAGCCACTTGCCATGTGAGGGAGATAAAACATGCACAGATGAAGGAACTTGAATTAACTAGAAAATAATAGATCAACCAAATCATGTACTTAAAATAGCCTATAATGGCATGATTCAAATTGGGTCTATAAATGCAGAGAAGTCTATGCCACAGCATGTGGACACAGTTTCAAAGCCAGAGGTCAGGGGACTCATGGTGGTTGGGCCGTCTTGCTCAACAATATACCCACGTGGAGGCTTAAGAAATATTTTCTTAATTCTAAAATAGTAACATTTACAAAGCTAAATCTCATTCTTCTGATTCATCAATGGTTAAGGAATAAGCAGGAGGTCAAAGTTAGATTTCTTTTAACAGAATTACCTGGAGTGATAATGTTCGAAGCAAAGATCAGATGAAGTAAACTCCAAAGTTAAACAAATTACTCTCTCAGTGTCCTTCGTTTCGGGAAGGCACCTACCAGTCCCATATAGCTCCCTTGGCTTGTGCAAAGGATAATATAAATCTTTGAAATGCATAATAAAGATGATAGGGCTATCTCTAGAAGGCGCAGGTCCCAGGGTACATGCAGCATGTGGGCTTCCCAATGGCCAAAATGCTCGCGCCATTGAGATCTGGATAAAAGGAACTCTGAATTTTAGCCTTAAAGACAGGAAACTGAAATGGAATAGGAGGCAAAGGGGCAAGATGCAGTCTGGTGAAGGGTCTCAATGTTGATGGCTGCCAAGTGATCAGGGTGGTGGTTGCTGAAGGTTGGGGTGGCTGTGGCAAGACCCTACACCAGTAAAAGGATCACAACTTGCTGTAGGCTCTGATGACAGGGTTTTGTTTGTTTGTTTGTTTGTTTGTTTGTTTGTTTTTTGCAATAAAGAATTCTTAAATAAAGAAAAAAGATGCAGGCTGAAGAATGAGGGATAGGAGATATCAAATGGCTAGCTACAGTTCCATTTACCAATTAAACATTTAGACCAGGGGATGTGAAGTAAAATGAATACAGAGTCCAGTAGGTAAAACACATGAGAGAAGCAGCTGAGAAAAATGCAAAACTTCAGACACTGAGTTTCCCAATAAGGGAGGCAATCGAGTTTAGTTGGGCCTTGGACAGCATGCATGCCCTACCTAAGAAGGGCGTGGCCTGTCCAAATTGGTTAATTGTTGCCAAATAGAAATTCAGGCCTTGTATTGGCAGAGCTTCTGATCTTATCAGAGAAATATTTAAAATCTGGATTGTAAAATTGGAAATACTTCATTTTTAAAAAGTTGTGGGGAGCAGGAGATATTTTAGGGGTGAGGGAAGCCTATAGGGTATTTAAGTCTAGAACTATTTTCATAGCTAATGTCAAACCCCAGGAATTAGGTATTTTAGTGTCTGTTAACTTGAAAATCTATTAATGGGAGAAAAAGCTTTTATTAAATCAATAAAGCCATTTAGTAAATTTTCATTTTATTATCTTATGAATCACAACAACGTTTGTTTGTAAAACAATAGAATATATTCACGTAAGCCAAATATTTCATTTGTAATTTCATTAGTAATGCTTTATGTGCATATTCATTCATTCATTCATTCATTCATTCATTTGAAAACTTTATTGAGCTCTACTGCTAGCCAGACACTATGCCTATGGGTTCATGGATCCCAGGCAATATTATGTCCCTTCTGCACAGGACTGTGGTACTCACTGAGAATCATTGGTTTATAATACCTCATCACAGTAATGTCTCTATACTGGTCACTATGCTGAGGACTTCACACAACTAAATTAAAGGGACGCAGATCTTTCCACACCAGATAAAAAAAATCTGATACCAAGGATTTACCCACAAGCACTGGACATTGTTGTGGTTCTCAAGTCTATTTTGTTTTTGTTTATTGATTTTAATCTTATTTATTTTATCAAATTATTCTCCAAATCTGTCCTTTTTTGCAGCGTAGCATAGGAGGTAAGAGTATGGCCTCTGGGTCAAGTCTTTGCTTGTGACTTCAACAAGTAATGTATCTCTCTATGTTAGTGAAGACCCTTCTGGATACGAGAATCAGAAAACCTGGCTTGAACTGTATCGCTCATGAAACTAGGAAGTCAAGATGCAACCGTTTCTGGCACAGCTGAATCCAGGCACAGTTTTATCCAGGATGTACAATACCTGTTGCGTGCTGCTTTCCCCATCTCTTATCTTTGCTTTCTCCTACCTGTCCCCATGGAGCTTCCATTCTGGTGGGAGAAACTTGGTGAATGCCTTAGCCAGGGTAGATAGCATCCTGCCTGTTCTGGTCCCTGTCTGGAGTTTCTTCATTATCTCTCATCCTGCTGTTAGATTTTGCACTTCGGCATTGCACTCCAAGCACTGCTCTATCTCAGTCCATGCCAGCCCACTTGGGATGAATTTGCTTTCCTATGGTCCAACTGGCTTTCAGAGTTCTCAGACTTTGTGCCTGCAATGGCTGAAATGTGAGACTTTTCCCTATGACTACACACATTCCATCACATGTACTTCTATTTCTCTGGTTTTATTCTTTTCGCAGTCGTAGAAACCAACCTCATGGCAGGCTGAGTGTCCCTCAACTCTGAATGTATTCTGAAAAAAATGCTCTCTGCCCAGGAACACCTTCTGCAAAAGATCCTGTTCTCCAAGAAGAGGGCTCTTACAGGCTTTGCTGAATTTAAATGGAGAAAAGAATATTTCCTAGGAGATATGGCCTGAAGATATCCTTGTTGGTCAGAAATTGTTTTTCTTATGATCTCATTATCAGATATGTGCTATGCACCACCCCTGCCTTAATCTCTGCCTTCTGGGTTAAAAATTCTACTTTTATACGCCCAGGCATATAACCAACACCAATTGTGCACTTGTTCACCCAAAGATGTATAATAAAGTTTATAGCAGTACTATTCATAATAGCCTCAAACTGGAAACAACCTATATGTCTATCAACAGTAGAATGAATAAACGTATTTTGGGATATTTATACAATGGAATGCTATGGATCCATGAAAGTGGCCAAACCATAGCTATACCAAGCAACATGAATGGATCTCACAAGCTATTAATGAGCAAAAGAAGCCAGACACAAAAGAATGCATAAAGTTCAATGCTGGGCAAAGCTCAGGGAGATAGGAGGGAGGGATAGTGTTTGGAGGAGGGCGTGAGGGGTGTTTCTGGGTGCATCTTGGCTTAGTTTTATAGCTGTGTTCATTTTGTGATGATTGACTTATGATTTGTGTACTGTTTTAACTAAAAAAGGTTTTTCGTAGTAAAAGTTACCAATTAGTTTTATTGCCAAGGTTTTGTTTAGATCCCACTTCTACAGGGGAGCTACTTCTTACCAGGAAATTCCTGGGGGTCACACTGCGCTAGGAGGGTTGTTTCCGAGAGAGAGAGAGAGAGAGAGAGAGAGAGAGAGAGAGAGAGAGAGAGAGAGAGAGAAATTGTCCTCCAAATGGGGAAAGCCAAGGTTTGAGGAAGCAGACAGTTCCAGAAAAACTGACGTAATAATTAGGTGATGAAAAAGGAGGCAGAAACTGTTGGGATCAAGACCCAGAAACCATGGGATGTTGTAGAGCACAGTGGTTACATGCAGGATCTAGAGCCAGAATCCCTGGGTTAATATCCCAGATTCACTAACTTCTGTTTCACCTCGGGCAGGTTGCTGAAACTCTCTGTGCCTCAGTGTCCTCATCTATGAAAATGAAGGTGTAATACTTGTCAAACACTCCCAGCCGTGCCTGCCCCATGGCAGGGAATCAGCACGTGTTCGTAATAGCTACTAGAACATCTACATCCTTTTTGCTCTCACAGTCCCTGTGCTGCAGTGTGACTGCCCACTGCTCTGCAGTTTTGCAGAGAAGCAGAGAGACCTGTTCTCCCTCCCAATCCTACCTTTTAAGTTCTCACATTAGATACCTTTTCTGTGCATGAAAGCCATGACTAGAGAACAGGGTCACATTGTGAAAAGAAGCACTCACACCACATGATGTGAACTGAGGGTCATAAGTTCAAGAACAGGGGGAATAAGTCAGTTTCCAGAAAGACAGAAGTGAGGGATGGCTTGGGAGATGTCAGAGGATTACATTACAAATAACACGTCAGTGATCCAACTTTCTTCAAAATTAAACTGTCCCCCTATACATACAATGTCAAAATGTGCATTAACCCTTAATATTTGCCCCAGATTTAACTCTGCACTTAGCCAGGTCATGCTTCATGAGAGCAACACTTTTCTATCTCACTGGGTCTTTATTCTGTTGCTTTTATCTCAGTGTTCTGCTTCTCACTGTTTTATCACAGGGTTTCTGCATGTTCTCCTCTAACAACCAATACAAACCTGGTATGCAGTGTAACAGTCAAGGATCTTGATGCAGAAGTGGAGGTGCATTAGCGCAAGGCATCCACGGACACCGAGGAAGAGCAGAGAAAAGCATTCAGTCGCTAGGGAGCGGGGCTCTGAATGAAGAATTTACAGTGGTGGGGATTGTGGAATGGGGAGAAGACTGTGAGCTAAAACAGCAAGCTAAACTTCGGTGTTACCTGAATTTAAATAGGCATGTTTGTAGGTAATTATAAATATGAGAAATACTTATGATAGTATCTTAAACAGAATAAGTGCTAAATAAATATTACTCAAAGGGAGGTATGAACGAATGGAGGAGAAATTAGGTATTTGTTATTACTAGCATATAGAAGTTTTGATAAATCATGAAATCTTAGAGTTAAAAGGGGCCCATAAAGTTCCTTTGTCTATTCCCCTCACAGGTGGTTGCAGCTTGAGCACTCAGAATCTCGGGTTTGAATCAGGAGCCAGTAAGAAAGAAGAATAAATCAACATTGATGCATGGATTTTTTTAGGGAGGACAAATCATTCTAGAATAACGGATAGCCGAAGGACAATTTATAGCCAAAAAAAAAAAAAAAAAAAAAACTGTCATGAAAGAATTGGAAAGGACCCCCAAAGAGGTCATTTATCATGTATTTATCATGTCATCTCTCCTCTGACTGTGAAATACAGAAACCATTAGTACCAACAACATTCTACATTTGTATAGTACTTTTAGTTCCCAAAGTGCATTCAAAGACATGTCCATTAATCCTCATGGGAAGTAGGTACTCTTTTCTGAAATCAAAAGAAGTTATTAGCCCAGAAGTAATGGGTGCTCGTTGACTTACAGAAGCCTTATAACACAAATATGAAATGTCCTTTTAGAAGAGTGTTCCACAAAAATACATATTCATTCATGAAATGAATTCATACATAGGGAGTATTATTAAGAATGAAATGGAATCTTGTCTTTTTGATACTGTAAATTTCTCAGTATTAATTTGGAAAGTACCTTTCTCTACCCCTCCCGAGATGCTTACAAGGACAATCACAAACTTACTTAGGATGGTATCTGAGCGGGGGAGTGGAAGGAGAGTGGGGAGTGACCCCACCTTCAAGATGACTTCTCAGGGACTGGGAAGGGTGGGGTGTCTGTGTGTTTTGGGCCTCACCTCGCACCTGTGCACCACTTGTAAGCAGTATTCCAGGGAGGAAGGACTTACATGAGGGGTGCTGCGGGCAGGGCTGAGAGTGATATGGCTGTGAGAGGTACAGCTACAACCCACCCAGAGCAGCAAGCCCGACAGATAACAAAAGACCAGAACAGCCACAGTGGGGAGCACAAAAGGCAGGGCTAACGGCCAGAGGCCTTTCACCTCTATTTCCCTCAACTGCATAATCCTCACAACTCTGGGATTTGAGCCTGAATCATAGGAAGTGGGAAGTGGGAGGACATTTAAAAAACAATAAAAGAATATTGGACTTGTTGCTAATCTTAGTAAGCTGAGATTTGATTTAGAAATAGAAAGACACATGATGTTTCTTCCACTTGAGGTGTCATGGAAGTTGTACTTGGGTTAGTCTTTATTCAATAAACATCGATGTAGTAAAGAACAAGACAGAATGATCTGTCTTTGAGTAGCTTGTTACATCTGTCAGGATAGAGAAACAAAGAATTACAATGCAGGGTGCTGACTCTTACAGTAGGAGAAGTGCAGGGACCTGAGAAACAAGAGAATGAGGGTATAGGGAAGGAGCTGGGTCCAGGGGTCAGGGGAGGCGTCCCCACAGAAGCCACGTTCAAGCTGAGATCTGAAGAATTTTGTCCTGCATCACACACACCACTTTATTTCCACAATTACTATGCTATGCACTTTCAAGGTGATTCGCTATTTTCAAATCTCTTACTCAGCACTGAGCTCCTGGAGGTCTTGGAGCGTGACATAAAAAGATTTTTTTAATCTTTGTATCCTCCTCACCTCTTGCAGAGCTCCTACAGATACAGGCTTTCTATGCACAGCTGCTAAGTGGAAAAAAATGAAATGAATGAATAAGTGAGTGAGTGAATGAATGACTGCAGTCCTAACTGCACGACGTGGCAGAAATGCCGGCATTCATCTGTAAAGGGCCCAGGCTGGTCGCGGCCTCCCAGCTAAGCAGTGCCCCTATGCCCTTTTCCATGCAGCCTGGTGATAAGCTTTCTCCAGTTAAGACTATACTGCCACTGTGAGGGAAATCCCGGTAGTACCAGGATTGGACAGGACACGATGCCGCTTTGGTTCATGGCTTCAGGCTGGTGACAGCACTAGCAGTGCAGCCTTGTTAATGAAGAAGGAAGCCCACCTCCCCACCCCTGCCCCACTCACCTGGTCGTTCTTTACTCAGGCAGCACCAACCCTACTGCAAAGCAAGACATAAAGTCTTCTTTTGAAAAATGGCAGGCCGGGTAAGAGAATTGAACTGCATTTTCATGGCACAACTTTGGAGACATAGAGAAATTGTGTTGCATCCTTTTGTCATGCGGAGGCTGGAGAGGAAGCCTCCAGACCCACCCCGTCCCTCTCATTGCCCTGGAAGGGTCCCATGTTGGTTATTATGTTACTTCTAATTCAAAGATGAGCCACAAAGCAGCTGGTCTGTGCTTTTCAAAAATACCAATGTCAGAAGAGACAAAGGAATGCTGGGGAACCATTCTAGATTAAAGAGCTATGACAAGTAAATGCAAAGCATGAATCTCTATTGGGTGCTCAATTAGGGGGAAAAAACCCATATTGCTATAAAGGATATTATTATTGGGACAACTGGTAAAATTAGCATATGAATTGCCTATTACATAGTAGTGTTATATCATCATTAAATTTTCTAAATCGTCATTGATCCATGTAAAAGAATTTTCCTGTTCTCAGTAGATAGATGGTAAAGTATTTAGGAGTCGATGGTCATGATGTCTGCAACTTGCTCTCAAATGATTTATCAATAACAGTAATATAGTTATATATGATGAGACATAGAGCAAGTGTGGCAAAGTGTTAGTAACTGGTGAATCTCAGTGAAGGATATATGAGAGTTCACTGTTCTGACTTTGCAAGTTTTGTATAAGTTTGAATAAAAAGGAGAGACAAATATTTTAAGTCTTTAGGCAGTTTTCTCACCAACCCTGTTACATATACATTATTTTCCCTTTGAACCCAGGGGTCTTCCACTAACTTTTTTGCTATTACCTTTTTCTGTTGGTAATTTTTATTTCCCTGGCTTAGGCAGCTGGTGGACAGAAGGTGATGGGTACAGTTTGGATCCTGTGAGTCATCGGTATCTTGAGGAGGTCCAATGAGACAGGAACTCAGAGGAGAAGTCTAGTCTAAGGCATGCAATTAAGTGTCAGGTGGTGCCACTCTCTCGAGAGTTCTGTGAGGGAGCTTAGAGAATAAGTAGCACCCATGAGAGAGATTAAGAAGTAGCACCCATGTTTCGGGAGCTGGGGAAGGACAGAATTTCAGTTGGAAGCCATGGTCAACACGTGAAATGCCCCAAGGAGTAAAGCAGACCTCAGAAACGTCCACTGAATTTGGCAAGTAAGTGGTCCTCAGTCACCTGGGCAACAGCAGTTTCCAGGGGGAAGGAGTGTGGCTGGTGTCAAAAATGTGCTGTGGTGCATTGATGAGCGATTGTTGGGGGTGAAGTGTGCAGAGTCTGATAAGCCCATTGTGGAGGGGAGGAGAGCAACGCCATAGAATTCACAGTGACAGTTGGGGGAAGGCAGGTTGTTTTGTTTGTTTGTTTGTCTTCTGACTTTTAAAATCGAAAGGGATTTATCTATGGCTAGAGGGAGGCTGGACGAGCAGAAAAGGGACCCAGAGGAACCAGAGGGCAGGGGACATGGACAGAGTGATGGGGTCAGCCCTGAGCAGGGGAATACGTTTTCCCACCAGTAGCCTGTGGGCCCCAGGGCCTTGCCATCTGTCCTGGGGGTCCTTTCCTTCCCTATAGGGTTCTCTTCTCCTGTCTCAAATCCAAATGAGAATATTCCCTTCTTTCCTGATAATCCCCCCTCATAAACCACCCATAGCATCCCGCAAAGTGGAGTACTGATGTGGGTAGAGCTTAGAATTCGGAGTGAGAAGACAGCTTTAATTTTTTCTTTTCTTTCCTTTCTTTCTTTCTTTCTTTCTTTCTTTCTTTCTTTCTTTCTTTCTTTCTTTCTTTCTTTCTTTCTTTCTTTCTTTCTTTCTTTCTTTCTTTCTTTCCTTCCTTCCTTCCTTCCTTCCTTCCTTCCTTCCTTCCTTCCTTCCTTCCTTTTTTGCTTTACTTCTTTACTGTGTTATGTTTCCTGAGCAGCAATTTCCTCATCTTTAGAATGAAAAAATGTACTCTCTTGCACAGTTTTTTTTTTCTGAGAATAAATTAAGATAATATATGAAGACACCTTAAAACTAAAGAAAAATATGATTAGGTAGTTTTTGTTTTTCTTTTTTTTTGTTATTGTTGTTATATATGGGTTTGTTTGCTTGTTTTAGTAATTATTTTGGCAAAGGTTCATCCAGCAGTTATTTGTCAAAGGCAGACCATGTGCCAGACCCTCTGTTCTTAGGATCTGGCAATGTTTTCGTGACCAGAAGACCTGGCAGTTGCCAACAACGTCTTCTACAGCCACTGATTTCTGACTAGGCAGTTCACACATGATCACGTTCTCTTTGCTGTTTTGATAAAAAGAAAAAGGCGCATCAACACAGACACAGACTCTGATTTGGATGAGCTGTATAATGCAAATCAATGGGAGCAGTAGGCGATGATCACAATGAGGCCGAGAACAGCTTGTAATAATTTGATCATCCAGTAGGTGGCAGCAGAGCCCACACTATTATTTTAATATTCATTGTTCCTCTCCAACAAAGAGTGGTTAAGAATCTTCTGAAAGAAGAACCTGTCATTCTGGAAAGACTAATTATTGCTAAAACTATGATATATGGCCTCGAAATTCATGGTAAACTCCAGATTTTCAAAACAGATTTTAGTTTTTGACATTCCAAGTCATTTGAATTTATATAAACAACAATAATAACGACAGCTAACATTTATTAATCATTTGCTACATGTCCAGGGCCCCCGAGACTACCCCACTTCTTAGAATTTCACAGCAATTGAAAGAGCCGCTTGTGTACCCATAACACTAGCAACATAAATATGTGCCCACAACTTAACTGCCCTGGCTAGGAGGTGAGGCACTTGGTTAAGCATGTTAATAGCTTAGTAAAGAGCCTTGAACAGGGTTTCATAAACGATTTTTGGTTATAATGGGTGTTTCTCAGAGCATTTATCTTTTTTTTCAAACACTTTTTTTTTTAGACTCATGTCAACTCTTGGTTGGGTCCCCTGTTGGTGCTTTCCTCACCTTGGGGACATCTAGTAAGTTCCTGGGTGACCCAATGGAGTCTTTTGTCAGAGGTCGAGGCCAAAAAGCCAGGCAGAATCAGTTTGCTCATCAAGGTACAAATCCTTAACCATCAGAAGGAAGTGGGAATTTGAGCAAGTGACTGCCTTTTGACTGTCCCCAGGCCCCTGAACACTTGCCTTGGTCCTGAGCAGATCAAGGACTGAGAAGTAAAATGACATGCTGATGCACAAGTGGTCTGCTTTTGTTCTCACCATCGGAATATAACACAGAAACCGGAGAGCCTCTAGCTGGCTGCTACATGGCTACCTACACAGCTTTCAACATTCTTAATTATTTCTCTCAAAGAATGCTGTTATGTACATAGACAAAACTTGTAAAGGCACAACAGAGCATATAGCTAAAAAGTAAGTTTTCTATCCCGCACTGTTCCCCACAGGAACTCACCATAACCACAGTTACCAGTTTCCAATGCTGCCCAGCTGTGGCACCCTGTGAGAACTACTATGCTTGGCAGAGTTGTGGTGAAGATGCTAGCTCTTGACGTAGCAGCCAGGGGTGGCTCAGATAGTGGAGTTTATTAAGCACATATGACATCTCCTGATGATTCTCAGGGGCTAGGAGATCAGAGCATGTGGGAAAATGGGCCACAGAAAATTAGGAATTAATGACAAGGTGGCCTAATTTGTACCCATGGATTGGTGCAGTCTGGGGAAATTCAGTGCACTATCATTATAGAAATGGCATATGTTCTCAGGTGAAAGTTTAAAAATACAGGGAAGTATATATATGCACTTATGTAAGTGCATATATATACATCCATAAGTTCACATACATATATATATATGTATATATATATATATGCACTTACATATATATGTGAATATATATCATATGATGCAGTTTTTCCCTTCAATATGGAGCCAAGCCCCAGTCTCCAAGTCTCATAGCAACCCAAGAATAAGCAAACAATATCTCTAAAAGAGAGAAGCTGATACTTCTAAGGTCACCAGGAATCTTATCCCACAATCTTATTTCCTCTGCTGGAACCACAAGAAGGAGCAACCATCGCAGTGGCAGCCAGCCTAGGCAAACATACCGCGGCCCTTGGGACCAGCCCATCGTAAGCACTAGCACAAGAGTGAGCACATGTTGATCCAGGAGAGTCTCAGTTGCCACCTGATATAATTAAGAGTCTTGCTCCAATCTCAAAAAATGTCCCAAGTTTGTCAGTAAATTATTTAGTCACTCTAAGTACAGTTCCTCTGTGCCTCATCCCCTGGCATCTACAGACTCAAAGCTGAAACCACTTTCTCTCCCTGGGCCCTCTTCTGGATCCAGCACCCCCTGTTTCTGGGGCCCTTGAACGCACAAGGGCCAATTCCACCATCACTCTAAACAACAGAACTCCTTGTCCTCCCTTCTAAGTTTGGCTGCCCTAAATCCTTATATTCCTTTTCTTCAAAAAAGACCTGAGCTCAGTAGCACAAAGGTATGTTACCCTCGAGAAGGGTAACTTCTCAGGATAATTCTTTTAGCTTCTTTCTAACCTAGCATCTCGTCTGCAGTATGAGAAAAAGAAGAAAGTAAAACTCCCCCATTTTCCCCAACTAGAAGTTTCTAGTGCTTAATATTGTTACAGCATATTTTTCTGGTTGTATATGTAAAGTCTTTTATTAGAACTAGCTGTTTCATAACTTTCCTGGGTAGACAAGCATGGTAACTAACAATTATGTCAATACTTTTCCAATATCTACTTATTTAATCCTTTAAATATTCTTATTTTAGAGTCTACAACTTCTAGGATGAATTTGAATAATAACAGTGACAGCAGGCTTGTCTTCTTCCTGACTTCAGTGGATTGCCTTCTACCATAAAAAGTGATGTGTGCTATTGTTTTAAGATAGGAATTTATATGAAAGGAGTAGCCTTCTATTCTAAATTTACCAAAATAATTGCTTTAGTTGTAATTTATAGACTAAATTGTCAGTGTTTTGATTTTTCATTTTTGTCCAGATAAATGGCACTGGAACTAGACCTTAGCTTTACTCAGTCAAACTTTTCATCTTTTTCTCTTCACCTAATGTAAAATATTAACTCCATTGATCATCAAACACCTGGGCTTTGAGATCAAACACACCTGTGTTTAAGCTGGGCCGTGAGACCTTGTTAACTGTTCTAAATTCCACTTTCTTTATCTGAAAATGGGAATAATAATACAGATTTCACAGCTCTGATGTATTAACTTGTCACACTGCCTAGAATATAGTAATCATTCAACAAGTGCATTAGTATAGCTGTTCTAATAATAGTTATTATCATTCTATATTTTAATGGTATCGGAGTAGAAAAATCTCTTTAGAAAAGATTTTTGAATGAATTAAAGTGTTAGTTATAAAGCTATCCAAGTTTTTGTGCCCTTTTCTTTAGAGGTGGTGGGGTGACCAAATGTCCCAGGTTGCCCAGGATTGAGGAGGTTCCAAGGATAAGGGACTTTTAGTGCTAAAAACGGGAAACTGCTGAGCAAATCAGGACAAGTTGGTTACCGTAGATCTTGGTGCTATTTGTTTGGTTCCTTTCCTGTTTTTGTCTTATTAGTCAGGCTTCCCCAGAAGACAAATATAGTATTCAAAGAAAATCATTAAAGACCTGCTGATTGAACAGACACCATCAACATCAACTTAAACGTAATGATAATATTTAGAAAGGAACAAAATCTTTTTTTCTAAAGAACTTTTCAGCAAGTCGAGAAAAACACTACTGGGATAATTTTAACAGAAGAGCTAGAACACTAGGAAGCTGGCTATTCCAGTGGGGAAGGAGGTAGAAAAGAGAAGCTGGGGTACTTGACATGCTTCAGATAGTACAAATCTGATGCTCCTGATTCCCAGGAGAATGTGGTCAGCACCACCTAAGGGGAAAGAGTAACAGGAAGAGAAGCAAAACAGAGGTATCCCATTGCCTTCTGGAGAGGTTGGGGCAAGTCTGGAGGTGATGCTGGCTTCATGGAATGTAGCCAGGACAGTTTCGGCCCCTCAGTGTCCCAGCCTTGACCCAGACAAGTTGTTGTTGGGCTGCTCTGATTGGGGGCAGTAATCATGGCTGAGGAGATTCAGAAGGATCAGGGTCAGATCTGTATCCCTGGGCTGTGGCACTGCTGAGGATGGAGGACGAGGAGCCAAGATGAGGGGCACAGTGAGAAATGGTGCTCACAGCTGGGTAAACTCAAAGGGTTCAAGAAATAGTTTGTGGACATGGCTTATTCTCATTAGGTGCTGGTCAGGTTGTGTATTCAATAAGATAGTATAAATTAATGTATAGTACTATTCATGGCACATAGTTAAAACTTACTATATGTTAGTTATTTTTAATTTTTGTACCTCAAAAATTATCAACTAATTTTTGGTATAATAAAAGAGACTAAAAGTTAAAAAATGGATTTCTTTACTGTGACTAAAAGTTGTGGTAGTTGTGTTTGTTCCGTCAACATTTTTCATTGATCTAAATAGGTAGTGTGGAAAAATAAGCATTTGTGTCTACACTGGCTATGGCAGAGAACAAGCAATGATGACAAGAGCACGTCTGCCAGGATGAAGCCACTAGTGATTTCTCACGGGCCTCCCAAGGTGACATCATGACCTCAGTTTACCCACACAGACCAAGATCCCTAATTTTGTTGATCCATAAAAAGAAAACTTGTAGTAAGGGATTAGTTCCATACATTACCCAAACTTACAAGAGTGATATACAAACCAGGATATTTTTTATTTGTAGTTTAAATTTTTTATTGTTTGTATTTTTGTTTGTAAATAGTGTCATAAAATGAATACAAGAGAGCCATGTATGTACCAATGGTGACAATGTGTCACTAAAGAATATTGGAGAGGCAATTAGCAATGTCTGCCCTGACAGGGTATCAACTGATTAATTTTCAATGAGAAATTACTATCAGAATATTGGAGTGCTAGATTCCACCAGCTAGACCCCAGCTGGGGTGACTGCCTGGCTTTGCTGACATTGCTCCCATGGCCATTGCTGATTGTTCTAGGGAAAGAAACAGACACAAGCTAGGCCAACCGAACTTCCTTGTCTTCAGATTTAGGGATTGGATTGAGAGGCACAGAATTCCCTGGGGTAGAGCTGCAGTTATGGCTGCACACCTGGAACAAGGATTTGTGAATTTCTAGAAGGCTCCCAGAACTCCACTGGTTCCTTCTCTTCCTAACCTTTCTTGCTCATCTCTCCCAATGACCCTCTCTGAGCTGTTCTAGAGTTCTTCTTCAGGTACTGGCCTTCACTTCCTTTTTCTGTTTAAGCTAGACAGAATCTACTTCTATTCTTTACACACAACACTCTTAGCCAATTTATGCTCTTACCCTCTTTAACAATTTAGAAGCTTGAATGCTGAAGAAACTCTCCCCTTCTGAAAACTTTTCTCTCTGTGTTTTTGCTGCCTTTGCACTCTGGTGGCTTCTGCTGCAGCGCCTTCTTCATCTACACTGCTACTCCTCCTCTTTCCCCTGTCCCTTGATGGGAAGCTTCCCTTAATTTTATGTCTGGAAATCTTTTTTACATTCTCATGTGTTCACTGAAAATTTGAATGAGCCAGAAGTCCCATTACCTCAATTCAAAGGACTCCAAATAGACATAGTCGAGCCCCAACAAAACGTCCAAGTCTAGACATACATTTGTGATTGTCTGGTGCCCGTCTCCACCTATTGTCATCTCAAATTTGGTTTGTTTAAAACCAGACTCATCATTTTAGCCTTCCAATATGATTCTTTTTCTGTTTTGTTTTTTGTTTTTTTTTCTATTTCTATTGACAACAGCACTATGCCCCTAGCTCAAATATCAGAGTCATCTCTAATTCCCGTTTCCCATCTGGCCACTGCACAGACCCTGCTGATTTTAACTCTGTGGTTTTTTCATCTCAGCAGAACATGCCCACTGTCATCTCCCATCACATCTCCTTACATTTCACTTGCTCTTGCAGGGCCTTATTAACTTGTCTCCTGAAATCAGTCTTTGCCCCACCCGATTGTCCTCTATATCACTGCTTAAGTCTTCCTAAAACTCAAATCTAATCACAATATTTCCCAGAAGAAAAGCCTTTCTATTAAGTAGTTCTCAACTGGGACGTTCACCAAAATCACTTAGGAGTTTTGAAAAAGTGCAGATACCTGGACTGCAAATAGACTAACTCAGTTTCTGAGAGTGGGGTACAGGCATGTGTATTTTGAGAAAGCTCCTTAAGCTATTCTGACGTAGACCTGTGGTTAACAGTCATTGCTGTGTTGGAACCTCAATGCCTAGTCAGTAAGTCTCATCGTGATATTTAAGGCACCAACTTTTGCTTTGTCCCTTTTTCCCTTCATTCCTTACATATCCCAAAGTCTGGCCCAAATGGATTGCAAGAGTTTCTCTTTCTTGAATGCCTCCTGACATCACACCTTTCATTCGTCTATTCTTGCTACCAGGAATATCCGTTCTTCTTCATTTCTATTTCTCCCAGTTATACCTTTTCTCTAAGATCAAGCTTAAATAAGATTAATTTGAATAAAAATACATTTAATGTACTTGGAATAGTTCTTGAGTCATAATAAGCCCTCTTAGATACTACTTAATGTCATTATGATGATGATAAATAATAAATTCTACCTCCGTGAATCCTTACCATCCCCTAAGTCAGAACTTCTCACTCCTTCCTCTGTTTCCATTACCTTTTGTTTCTGCTCTTTTAGGGTGCTTGTCAAATTCTGCTTCACTTTACAGTTATTTTTGCACCTGCCTTACCTCTTCTGGTGAAGTGGAAAATTGTTGGTGAGCTCTCTCTTAGTCAGGGACTATATCATATTCAAAATTCTACAGTCTCTACTTAGTTTTGCTCATAGTACATGCTCAACAAATTTTTACTGTATTAAATTGAGTTATAAATGACCTATCCTAACTGCCACTCCAGCCAGAACTAGATGTTCAGGGACATTTCCAGCCTTCTTCTCCAGCATATTTTGTCTCAGAATGGAGCATGGGATAAGCCTGACTCAGAGCTTTTAAATTAAAAGTGCATTTATGTGGCAAGAGAATTTCCAATTAGAGCTGGAGGAAAAATACATTAATATTTGTTGAGTACATACTGTCTGCCAGGATGCTCTAGTCTGTTTGCCCTCGGAACATCGTGTAACATGGGGCTGCTTCTGACCTATCCTGTATTCTTTCCTTCCCTTGTTTGCTTGTTGTAACATTTATGTCTGATATTTACATAGCACACCTCTCTGGGTGTTTTGAGCATTGTAAAAAGGAAACAGTTCACTGGGTGGCAACATTATGTACTCAAATTTTCCTCTGAGTATTTAGGACCAGAGCTGTTGAGCAGAGCAGAATTTGTGACTGATGAATTAGCAGTGCTCTTTGAAAAGTATAGTGTACTTTTCAAAGTGAAAATACCTGGATAATTTGCCCATTATTATCAGCCAGGTGGCTGTTTAAATGGTTTTAGAAGGAAGATGAGTTTCAAAAAGCAGCAGTCTTGTTGACAGCCATGCCACCCTGAATGCACCCAATCTCATCTGACCTCGGAAGCTAAGCAGGGTCGGGCCTGGTTAGTACTTGGATGGAAGACCACCTAGGAATACTGGGTGCTGTAGGTGTTAAAGAAAATAAAATAAAAAATAATAAAAAATAATAATAAAAATAAACAAAAAGCAGCAGCCTTACCTAACCACCACACCGACAATCTTGGTCTGGTGAACAGTACTAGAAATGGAGATTCACTTTGCTGGGATAAGAGGCAAAAGTAGCTCTCTGTGCACTGCTCCATTTTGGAAAGTAACTAACGCCACGTATAGGTTGACCATATAACTTACTGTTTAATTTTGGACGTTGGAAACAACAAAATAAGTTGGGACTATCCTAGGCAAACAAGGACCTTAGCTATAAGAGAATATCTCATCCCATTGCCAGCGAAGTCAGTGACAGCCACTTCTTTGAACAGCAGGTAAGTGCCAGAAGAGAAGGCGTGAATCCTGAGAGGAAGTACAAAGACACTATGAATGTAGCAGATTAATCCTGAAGTGACTGAACAAAACTAGGGGTTTGATTCAATAAATCCCTGCACTGCGACCTAACATAAGAGTGGTCTTCTCAGTTCAAGAGCAAGTCACGTGTTGGGTCTACTGAGGATAGTCAGGCCTCTCCTGCAAGCTCTGGCCTGAGACGGTGGGTAGGCATGGACTCTGCCGGAACACTGAGGCTGATACCTGAACGTGGGAGTCGCACTGGCTGCATCCAATGTCTTCCAGACTCTTAGCCTCACTGTCCTCCAACATTCCATTGCTTTCTCCTTCCTCAGAACTGTCATAGCCTTCTCTACTACAAGTTTTGAGATTTAAGAGGAAATTCATTACTAGCCCAACTAAACGGTATCTCTACTTATTTTTAACCCCTGTAGCATTGAGAAGTTTTCAGTCCATTTGGCCCTTGGCATATACAGCTGTGCATTTGTAATTTTCTTTTGTGTGAACTGTTTTGTCTTCCCTAATGTATTGGGTATAGGAGCCATAGTATATCATTTTTACTCCTCCATCCATATGACTCAATTATCAATGAATACTTATTGATTTGGAAAAACTTATTTTCAATGTAGAAGCTTCTTAGTTTTGTTCTGAATAGAAAAGCTATTTACTAGCAAAACTTACCTGGGCTTTCCCCTCATTTCTGAACATGTTGCAAAAGAAAAAAAAAAAATCCTAATCATGATGCTAGAAGCTTAAAGTATGCAGTGGAAATGATAGAATGAATAGAAGCTTTGAAATCTATTGGATCAGAATTGGGGTGCTGGGTCTGGTTCATGCTGACTATGGGACTTTGAGATTCATTTTCTCTCCTAGCATCAGTTTATTTCTATGTTATTGATGACAACATCTATTTTGCAGCGCTGGTATGAGGATTAAAAGAGATAACATATAAGAAAGCACTTAGCATGATCCCTAGAACAGAGTAAATATAGATGATTCTTACGCCAAATGGGCTACTGATGTTGTTTTAGGGGATGTCAAACCCTGTAATTCAGAATCATGGGTGTGGTTGTAAGAAAAGGAGGAATAAGGAATCCTAGTGACCGTACCCGATGCCAGATGCCTGGAAAGGAGTGTGGTAACGAAATAATAATGCTGACTTTTGATTTGACTTCTCTGGATCCTTTCATGTTAAATGTAACCATTTGTAAACTATATGCTCAGCCTGAAAACATTTCAGTGAATTTGGGAAACTACAGAAGAGCATTTCCCAAAATTTGGTCTGTGAAACACCAGTCCTAAAAGTTATTCACGAAAAATGGTTCCAATGTCACCTGAGTTTGTTAAATATTGCATTCTGTACCACCCTCTTGGAGCTAGCCATGCACATTTCCAATATTAAAGACTATGAAAAACTTTGAATTAAATAAAGCTTTAATTTTGTTTAATCCAGTGTTTCCTGAATGTATCTGACCATGGAAACTTTTTCACATAACATGTTTACAGAGACTTTGCTATTTCAAAAAATAAATTTCAGAAAATATTGCTTAAAACAATATTTGGCTCTCCAAGTTTAGCATGTGTCAGAATTACCCCGGAGGGGTTGTTAAAGTACAAAATGCTGAGCCACACCCCCAGAGTTCCTGAGTTAGTAGGCCTGGAGTGGGGCCCAGTTATTTGTATTTATAACACGTTTCCAGGTGATGCCAATGCTGCTGGTCAGGGACCACACTTTGGGAACCACTGTTACAGAATATAGAAATTCCATTATGTTCTTTCATGTTATCTTCTAGAACCATGCTTCTCAAACTTGAATGTGTACACCAATCACTTGGCATTCTTTGAAAAAAAGAGATTCTGATTCAGTGTATCTGGGCTGGGGCATGAGATTTTGCATTTTAAAAAGACATGGATGCCGTTGGTTCATGGGCCTGACTTTGAGAAGTTGATAGAACGTGATACTGTCCAAGCTCTTTTGCCCTCCATGAAATAAGGCATTCTTCTAGAAAAACCTCTGGTAAGTATCTCTGTGAATTCTGAGTTAACTAGAAAGGTAAAATGATTTCCTTTGTATCTCTGAATAAGCACATACAAAATTTCATACAGGATTTGTGTAGAGGACATTATCTATTAGGCTTACGTAGACTGGAGTAAGAGTCTGTGATATTTTTCTCATAGGATTTACTCTAAACCTTATAGTCATCTGAATGAAAGCTTGTAATCATTAGCTGTGTGTGGCAGAGATCCAAAATAACAATGACTTAAATAAGGTTTCTCTCTCACATGAAAGTCCAAGATGATATGAACCGCTCTACTCTAGGAAATCATCAAGGGCCCAGGCTCCTTGTCTTGTGTTGACTCACCATCCTGAGAGTGCTGCCCTTAATTGCATGGTACAAAGGCAGGACTCATGTGTTGCACATAACTCTTTCTGCTCATATCTCTTTGACCGGAGTCTAGTCCTATAGTAGAGATGGCTAGGCTACCACGTGAATGGCTTAAGTTGTATTTCAATAAAAGAAGGAAAGGGACAGTGAATAGTTTCTGTTATAGCAACAATGCTAATAAAATAAATTGCAGAAGGAAAGGGAAAGTGGGGGCATGGGAATAGCAATTTGCTTGAGGGACAGTCACTTAAGACATTAGGATATGCTTGTGTGTTACCAGAGACTTAGTAGAAGTTGTAGAGCACACTGTTTAAATATTTCCTAGTTTATATAGGCTTCTCAACACTAAAAGAAGATAGCTACAAAGACAGTTTCAGCAGCAAATATTTACAATCACAGTAAAATGCATTTCAAAAGAGCAGGAACCAATCCCTGTGAATAGCAGCAGTTAACAATACCGCAGTCACCTCTTAGCTGTGGTTTCACTTTCTGTGGTTTCAGTTACTCATGGTCCAAAAATGTTAAATGAAAAATTCCAGAAATAAATAATTCATAAGTTTTAAATTGAGCACCGTTCTGAGTAGCTATATGAAGTCTTGAGCCATCTTTCTCCTTCCTGCTCAGGATATGAATCATTCCTTTGTCCAGCATATCTCTGCTGTATACGTTCTGCACCAGTTAGTGACTTAGCTCTCTTAGTTATCAGATCAACTGTCACTGTTTCACTGGTGCTTGTGTTCCTTTAATTCTTAAGTTTATTAAACAATGACCCCAAAGCCATTCGCCTAACTTTTATTACAGTATATTGTTATAATATTTTTTCTATTTTATTATTAGTTAATGTTGTTAATCTCTTACTGTGCCAAATTTATAAATTAAACTTTATCATAGGTGTGTATGTGCAGGAAGAACCATGGTATAAACAGGATTCAGTACTATCTGCTGTTTCAGGCATCCTCTGGGGGTTTTGGAACTTATCTCCCCTGGATAAAGGGGCCTACTATATACTCTTCTGTTGTTTTGGAATATGATATATAGGAGAACATTCTTTTAAAAAAAAAAAAATTCTTTGACCATCCAGTTGTAACAACCTGAAATTCAGTCCGATCCAGGCTAGAAGATTCATTTGTCCTAAGACATACCTCAAGAAATCAAGCTGTGAAACGTGCACAGCAATTGAGCAGCACTATTTAGTACAGCATGAGACCATAACATAGTCAGCTCCAGAAGGCACCCTCTGAATGGAACAACCACTCTGTCCCCATCCCTACTGTACTAGGCCCAGTCTAGAAGGTATGAGGCCAAGCACATTTTACCCATGGAGCTCTGTATTTCAGAGTCAAGTTTTGGTAATTGGCATGAAAATAAAGGTATAATTAAGAGTTTTATTTTTAAAAACCTAAATGTTGTGATATAAATAATGTTTTTAATTTTTTTAAAGAGTCACATTTAAATGAAGATAAGGTCAGATTTGTTAGACGGTAGTCTTTTGACAAAACTAATGGAGGCCTGAAGAGCTGACTAGAAGATGATATAGAGAACATTCATATTATGCAAAATTAACTGTTCCTTGGTCAATTTCTCACTTCTCTGACTTAATACAATGGTTCGTCTTTAAGAAATCAATCACTGATCTAATTTCTTATAAAATGGATATAGTCTACTGAGAAAATCAGATCAAAGTACTTAGCTGTTTTCAAGAGGGAAAAAAATCAAACAATGAACAATTATGTGTTATGACTGAAGAACAAAGTTGGTAGGAAGAGTACCACATAAATGGAGCTTAATGTGATTGGCAACCAGCCTGGCCTTAAAGGAAACAAGTTGGTGACATTTTCTTTTAAAATAGCACTTTTTCTAAGGACTTCTTGTCTTAGAAATTTCTGACGACATGACCTAGAGTGCATCCTCTAACTGAAGTGTTTCCTTCTTCCTGAGTGGAAGGTTTCTAACTTTATGCCACTTTTTTTTTTTTTTAAACCATAAAGCAAGTAATATGTTTGTGTGTATTTTCTGTAATGAGGTCCAGTGGGGATTAGCATCCTTTAGGCAGATTTTCTTCATAAGGTATGATTTTATTTCTTCCCAATGTGGCTGGTATCACTTAACAGTATTATTAAGTTGTGAGCAGGTTTTTTGAATCACCATGGAAAATGTTCCAAGTAGCAGGAATTATAAAATTCCTTATGCATGACATATGTCTCAGGTGACCTACTTACCATAAGTAAGTCTTTTACATACTCCCTTTGAAATGGGATGAAAAGTAGGCTACACAAAAGCTGACAGGTACAGTCTGTCAAATCAAATCCCAAATCAGACCTTGATGTTAAAATCCTGAAACAGAGAGGACTTATTAATCTATATGTGAGGACCATGAATCCTTGGTGTCCATGGAAAACCCAGACTTTTGTACTCAGCATGATAATAGTTTTATTACAAGATAACACAAGTTAAATAATTTCCTTGTAGGTTAATGTTTGACCAATACATAATGGTATTGGCTTAAAATGGAAGTACATTTTTGAAAGAACTTCTCCTCTTTGAGTCTTTGGAAATACACTTGGGATTTATTTAAGTACAAACTTTAAAGCCTTTTTACCATTTATGTTAAATATCAAGAGGAATAAATAACGTGGGGAAATAAGTGTGTGCTTCCTAGCCCTTGTCGTGAGTTGTTTTTCTATTGCCCTTCAAAGAACAACATTTTTAGAAGACCATGCTGAATATGATAATGGGGACACTTATTTCAGTATTAAGCCCCAACAGTGAAGCTTGATTACCTGACTTCATGATGATTTTCCTAATCTTTCATTAGCTATATAAGAATGGATAGACATACATGGATAATGCTCTAACGACTACATCACACCACCTGCCTGTAGTCAGCAGTGTGGAATAGCACCCACAACTGCCCATTTCAGGAACTCGGGTCCTCATGTGGCTAGGAGAAACGGTAGTTTAGGCTACATGTCCTAGAGTTGCAATTGAACCTAGAGCTGCAATTGAACTTGTTTTCCAGCTGTAGGACTTTGGGCAAGTTGCTTAGGCTGTCTAAAGCCTCAGTTTTTTCAACTAAAAGAACAGGGTAATACAATACCTACTTCCTAGGGTTATTGTGCAGGATAAATAAGGTAATGCTGAAACACACTTAGCATGGGGCTTGGCTAAATGACAGTTAGCTTTCCTTGTAAACATATGTTACTATACAACTTTTAACAAAATTAACTAGACTACTGTGATGTGAGAACTCCTATTTTATCACCTTTTCAATAGACTATGAAAAAAAAGATGAAGAGCAAGAATCTAGTAAAGGGGACTAAACTGAACTAACCTTGCTCTTATCATTTTACCCCTTGTTTTTAACCCCCATCCTTGCCCCATTGCCAAATGATAGAAAAATGGATGGATCCTCTCTGGACAATTTTTTTTTTATCAGGATAATTTACAGCTTGATGGCCCAGTTCTAGGACAGTATATTCTCAGTAGGGCCCTCCTGGGATTGGACAAGGGGAAGGGAAGATAAGGAGTTTGCAGAAAATTTTCTCCCCAATTTAATAACCATTAAGAAAGGGGAAGAGACTGGAGATTATAAATGGATAGCAGGCTCCTCGAATCACAGATTGACAGACACATGACAGGGGGCCCTTGCTTGGTACCCATGTACCATTCTACCCAGCATGCTTTATTTTTTTTTGGTCAGTGGCCTGGGTGTTTGACCAAAATTAAGACAACAGCTGCTTTAGCAACAGCTGTCCTCCTACCTGACAATTATTGGCCAATATCAATAACCATTCCCAATGCAGTTATTGATATGATAATGACAGCCCATTAGAGTCCAAATTTTAAGAACTCATTGGGTTAGGGATATCATTTCCCATTGCCTGAATAAATGTTTCTGGATACAGTGTGATTGAGTCTTGCCTCTACTATTGGATTTTGAGTAAAATGCTTAACTTCTCTTAATCTTAGTTTCTTCATTTATAAAATAAATTTAATACTTGAAGTATTTTTAAAGAAATAAATAAGATTATGTATGTGCATTTATAAGAGTCTTGCTAGGAAGCAGATGGCATAAACACTCATAGAAAGTACTAATAGAGGGAAGTTGGGTAGAGAAACTATTTACAATGGTATGGGCAGGTTTTTAGGAAAATGATACAGGGGATGATGTAGTGCCCTAGGGAATCAGCGGGGAGGAGGAGCATCCCTACCGCTGGCTGGGACAGGCAATGGAAAGGAGTGTTTCCAGGAACCCTGTAGAGGACTGTCTGACACACACTGCCAGAATGCTACATAGAGGGATTTCATCGAGGGGTGCAGCCAACCTATAATGACTAAGGTAGGAGGGTGCCAGAGGAAAGAATTCCCGACATATTTCACCTCTATACACGATCTCCTTCCACTACTTTCAATCGTTAAACCTAATTGGAAGCCAAAGCTCAAGGACATTGAAGCATTCTATAGAGGATAGCCTTCCCGGGCCCAGAGCAAGATGGAAAGGAGGGAAAGTAGATCTGGAGGGGAAAGTGGAAGACAACTGGAGGACATTACCAGGTACACAGTATTTTGCCTGGTACATAGATAGTACAGGTGGCCCTTGAACAACATGAGTTTGAACTGCACAGGTCCATTTATTCACAGATTTTTTCAATAAATGTATTGGAAAAAATTTTGGAGATTTGTGAAAACTCTCAGACAAATCATGTAGCCTAGAAATATTAAAAGAATAAGAAAAAGTTAGGTATGTCATGAATGCATAAAATATAAGTAGATAATAGTCTATTTTATCCTTTGCTACCATAACATATATGCAAATCTATTATAAAAAGTTAAAATTTATCAAAACTTATGCACCCAAACACAGACCACACATGGTGCCATCTGTCGTTGAAAGAAATGGACACACCTAACGAAAATCCAGTATTATATCATAATTACATAAAATTAACTGTAGTACATACTGTACTAGTATACTAATTTCGTAGCCACTTCCTATTGCTATTGTGGTGGCTCAAGTGTTGCAAGTGTCTGATTAAAATGCCATGTGATGCTAATCATCTCTGCATGAGCAGTCTGTCTCTTCAGTAAATTACATATTACAGTAAAAAGTGATCTCTTGTCATTCTTGTGTATTTTTCATTGTGTTTAGTGCAACACCGTAAACCTGGAATAACAACATGGGGCCCATACAAAGTGTCACTAGTGAGGCTGAAGTACTCCCAAGGAGCAGAGGAAAGTCATGACATTTCAAGGAACAGTTGAATTGCTTGATATGTACCACAGATTGAAATCTGTAGCTGTGGTTGCCTGCCATCTCAAGATAAATGAATCCAGCATTAAGGACCATTGTAAAAAGAGAAAAAAGAAAAATAAATTCATGAAGCCATTGCTGCAATATACCTTGCACTTTTTGCAAAATACCTTTTTATGTTGTATTGAAAGTACAATTTTTATGTGGGTGCAGGATTGCTATAAGAAAGACACATCTATAGACTCTAATATGATTAAAGAAAAGGCGAAGTGATTATATGACATCTTAAAGAAGAAGGAAGGTGAA